>ONZH01017727.1:0-38289 GCA_900303285.1 Rhinella marina
AGGCCTCAGCCATAATGTTTAGACTGTAAGCTCACCAGCAGGCCCTGAACCATAATGTTTTAGACGGTCAGCTCTTCAGCAGGCCCTCAACCATAATATTTTAGACGGTCGGCTCACCAGCAGGCCCTCAACCATAATGTTTTAGATGGTCAGCTCACCAGCAGGCCCTCAAGCATAATGTTTTAGACGGTCAGCTAAGCGGCATGTCACCCATAATGTTTTAGACAGTCGGCTCAGCAGCAGCACATCACCCCTATTGTTTTTAAATGTCAGCAGCAGGCCATCAATCATAATTTTTCAAGGGTGTGTCTGATGCCCTCCTTTATGTGTAATAAAGGGGGTATTGGAGTGCATGTTCCTTGTAATTTATGGCAGCCCTATCACTTTGTGCATAGGCTTTATGAGTGTAGGAGTCCCACGTCATGAATAATTGTGCCATATAACATAAAGGCCCTCCTTTATGTTATATACCGGTTGTATCCGAGTGCCTCTTCCTTGTAATTTTTGGCAGCACTTGTGCTTTACGTAAGTAAATAAAATATATTTTTCCTAACAATATTTCCTCTAAAATCGATGTTATATTTGGTTTTGGGGGGTATTATTGTCATTCCGTAATAGTGGCGTAATAGTCGGACATCATCGTTAATAGCAGCGACTTCTGTGTCCAAGATGCATTCAGACATCCTCCCCATGCTGTTCCCTCACCATTTCTGTGGTGTTTCAACCATTTTCTCACGCTTCTCTATGACACCCTCCCCTCTGCAAAGCCGAGCACTCGAGCACCACCTAGTGTCCGGCCAGTGCACCTGAGCACCCGAGCATCGCGGTGCTCGATCATCACTAATATGCATATTATTGCTGTTCATGCCTGCAATCTCCTGTAGGTTATTTGACAGTAAACACAGAATAATATTCATTTCTGGTGTACCCACTTCTCCAGACCCAGCGCTCTCCTAACCTAAAGGTGGGAGCCCATCTTCTGCCATCTGCTTTTCCTCATTTTACACATCATCTAATATTGATGAAAATATGTCATCAGGAACATCCAGATCCTCCTCTCTCTGGATCTTGCTGACTTTTCTAGGAGATGGAGACTTTGAACGATGATTTGGAAGAAGTAAAGCCAGCAAAAGATGAGGATAGTCACTATTAAGACCTGGCCTCCCTAAAGGGTGCAGACTGGATGATATTGGATGACAAACTGGCAGTGGAATAATAAAGGCTCCTATCTTATTGGTATTGAATTACAAATCCGAATAAGTCTCCCTGCAATCTCCCTGTATTTTCCCTGTCTAATGTTCTATTAACCCTTTCAGTACTGGAGGTTTTTTCGGTTATGCGTTTTTGTTTTGCGCTCCCTGCCTTCAAACAGCCATAACTCTTTTATTTTTCTGTTCACATAGCTGTATGAGGGCTTGTTTTTTGCGGGACAAGTTTTACTTTCCAACGCCACCATTTAATATTGCATATGGTGTAGTGGGAAGCAGGAAAAAAATTCCAAATCGGGTGAAATTGCAAAAAAAACGCTATTCCGCTACAGTTCTACGGGTTTTTTATTTACAGCGTTCGATGTTCATTAAAATTGACCAGTTGCTTTCATTCTACTGGTCATTACAAATCCAGCGATACCTAATATGTATAGTTTTTTCTGCGTTTTGATAGTGATAAAATAATTATAAAGTTGGACTTTTTTTTTTTGTCATATCTTGACCCCTATAACTTTTTGGTATTTATGTGTACGGAGCTGTATGGGGGCTCATTTTTTGCGGGGCGATCTGAACTTTTTTTCGATAACATTCTGGGGTGTGTATGACTTTTTGATAACTTTTTATTTAATTTTTTTAAGAAAAGCGAATCGCCATTTTGACGCTTCACCGTATTGGAATTTTTTTTATATATTTTAAAAGTACGGGCGTTTTCAGTCATGGTGATACCCATGATGTCTATATTTATTGTTATTTAGGTATTTATTTTTTAATTATACGGAAAGGGGGGTGATTTAAACTTTTATATTTTTTATTTTTTATATATTTTTTAACTTTTTTAATTTTTTGTGATTATTTTAAAGCTCAAATATGAACAAATAGATTGTATTTTTTTTTTAATGTTGAATTAAAAACCCAATTTGCTCATTTCTTATCCTGGCCTGCCATCTAGTGGCCAGAATAAGAATTGCACTTTGAAAGCTGTAAACCTCATAAGCGAGGTTTACAGCTTTCAGATCGTGTACAAACACCCCATTTGACCACATGGGGCTTCTGTACACCACCCGGAAGCGCTAGATGCCGTGATCTCATGTGATCACGGCATCTAATGGCTGAAGAGGAAACCGCCGATAGCGGTAAGTACCCGCAGGTCTCTGCTGTTAGAAACAGCAGAGACTTGCCAGCCATGACGCCTGCCGCACGTGCGAGCGGGCATCATGTGTCCGCATCGCCCCAGCGCCGTACATGTACGGCGCTGGTATCGAAAGGGTTAATCATTTTCAGCAACACTGTCCCTAGTGCATGAACGCTTGCCGCTTCTCTCTCTATGCTCAGCTCACAGGACAATGACATTTTATAGGGCTGTGACTAGAGATGAGCGAATCTTCCAAGATTCGCTTTGGCAAATATTTGCCGAATTTTTAAAAAGATTTGTCTCAGATAAGATTCAATTCGGTTCAAGTTGCGTTAAAATTGTGTTCTGCAAATACGTACGCGTGAGTGTACAAAGTGCATACGAAGCTTTAGTTTATTATTGTCTAGGCCCACAAAAAGAACGAACATACAGTAAAAGTACGCTACTTAAGTGAATACCTATGCATTAGCGTATAAATTATTAGATGCGTAGCATTAGCGTACAAATTATATTATGCATACGTAGCGTTAGGGTACAAAGATTTAAGAAGAATCTTCCGAAGCGAATCTTCTTCGGTGTAGAAAAAAAACGAAGATTGGGATCGAAACTATGAAGCGGCGGATAGATTTGCTCATCTCTAGCTGTGACATCAGAGCGGATGGCTAGCTGTGGTTTGTCTGGTTGCATGGCATTATAGGTGATCTTGTGTTCCTGGGCTTCTCTCCTCTACATTTAGTTTCACTTTGTAACATATGCAGCAGCCATTTTAGGAAAACCTGATTTGTTACCACTAAGCACAAGAAAATCCAGATCCGTTTAGAATTGTTGTTTTCTTAAACTTCAGAATGAATTCTGCTTCGAATGCTTAGTTTCATTCAACACTAACAAGAATCCAACATAACAAATGTTAAAAAAAAGTGAAAAGGTCTGAAGACTTTCTGAATGCATTGTATATACAGATAAAATATAGTGATACAATTGTAGGATTCCACATGTAGTGGAAAGAGCCTTGATCTTTATTCGCACATTACCTCAATGTTTAACACCAGGGAATATTTGGCATTTATGGGGCTCATAACAAAGTTATGTCTGGGAACCTCTATTTCTCTCATAGGTTGCACCTCATCACACTAATAAAATGGCGACACTTTTTGGTGTTCCACATACAGTATAATGCCTCTTTAAGTGCCCCTCACATAGTATGACACTCATTTATGTTTCCATCAAACAGCATGATTCTCACTTATGTACACCTCACACAGTGTGATGCTCCCCATTTGTAACCCCAGACACAGTATAATGCCTCCTTATGTTTCCCAGCACAAATTAACCACTTACCCCCTTCCTGACCAGGCCTAATTGTGCAAATCTGACATGTGTCACTTTATGTGGTAATAACATTGGAACGCTTTTACTTATCCAAGCCATTCAGAGACTGTTTTCTCGTGACACATTGTACTTCATGTTAATGGTAAATTTGAGTCGATATGTTTTACCTTTATTTATAAAAAAAAATCCAAAAGTTAACGAAAATGTGAAATAAATTCACTGTTTTCTAAATTTTAATCTCTCTGCTTTTAAGACAGATAGTGATACCCCATAAAATACTAATAAGTGACATTCCCCATATGTCTATTTTATGTTGGCATCATTTTGGTAGTGTCATTTTATTTTTTTAGGAGGTTAGAAAGTTTAGAATTTTAGAAGCAATTTTTTAAAATTTGCTAAATCAACTTTTTTAAGGACTAGTTCAGTTCTGAAGTCCCTATGTGGGCTTACATAATAGAAACCACCCATAAATGACCCAACTTTAGAAACTACACCCCTCAAACTATTCAAAACTGGTTTTAGAAATGTTGTTAACCCTTTAAGTATTCCACAGGAATTAAAGCAAAATAGATGTGAAATTTCAAAATTTAACTTTTTTTGCAGATTTTCCATTTTAATAAATTTTTTCCTGTAACACATCAAGGGGTTAACAACAAAACAAAACTCAATATGTATTACCCCGATTCTACGGTTTGCAGAAACACCCCACATGTGGTCGTATACCGCAGTATGGGGACACAGCAGGGCAGAGAAGGCAAGGAGCGCCATATGGTTTTTGGAGGGCAGATTTTGTTGAAATGGGCACAATGTTGAATTTGAAGAGACCCTGAGGTACCCCGACAGTGGAAACCCCCAAAAAGTGACCACATTTTTAAACTACACCACCCAGAGAATTTTTAAGGTGTGAAGCAAGCACTTGGCCCTACAGGCGTTTCATACAATTTATAACCCTTGGCCAAGAAAATGAAAAATTATTATTTTTATTTTTTTTACAAGAAAATGGTGCGTTAGGCCCAAACTTTCTTTTTCACAAAAGATAACAAGATAATATCTCTCTACAATTTGCTCCCCATTTTCTCCTGAATACAGTAACACCCCAATTGTGGTAGTAAACTGTTATTTGGGGATACGCCAGGGCTCAGAAGGGGAGGAACGGCATCTGCATTTTGTAACATAGAATTTTCTGTCATGGATTGTAAGAGCAATAACTTTTTTTATTTTTTGTTGACTGAGCTAGGTGAGGGCTTATTTTTTGCGGGACAAGCTGTGCTTTTTATTAGCACCATTTTGGGGTACATTTGGCTTTCTGATCACTTTTTATCTCATTTTTGGGAGGTTAAGTCACAAAAAAGCAGTTTGGTGTTATTCTTCTATATTTCTTTTTACACCGTTCACTTGATGGGATAGAACATGTGATATTTTTATAGACCCGGTTGTTACAGACGCAATGATACCAAATATGTCCATTTTTGTTTTTACGTTTTACACAATAAGAGCATTTTTAGAAAAAAAACATGTTTTTGTGTTGCAATTTTTTAGAGCCATATATTTTTCATCTTTTTGGCTATGATCTTGTGTGGTGGCTCATTTTTTGTGGGATGAGGTGACGTTTTTATTGCTACCATTTTGAGATACATACGACTTTTTGATTGATTGATTGATATTATGTTTTTTGAGAGGTGGGGTAAATAAAAAATCTATTTTGGGATAATGTTTATTTTTTTACGGCATTTAACTGATGGGGTAGATCATGTGATATTTTTATAGAGTCGGTTGTGGCGGACATGGTGATACCAAATATGTCTATTTTATTTATTTATTTTTATTTGTAACATTTTTTGAATGACATATTTGGGGAAAAAATATTTATTTTTAATTTTTATAATAATTCTTATAATACTTTTATAATATTATTATTATTTTACAATACTCTTTATTTTTTTTTTTATTTGTGTCCCCCATAAGGTCATACAAGACCTCTGGGGGACATTTAACTTCACTTTTTTTTTCACACTATTGATTTCTCCTGAAACTGTGCCTACATAGGTGCCCCAGTTACAGGGGATATACACCCCCGAGAGGCTGTACAGCCTTAGTTCAGGGCTGACCGAGTTCTATCAAACACCCGGTAGCTCCTGCACTCTCCCAGCCCCGGCGATCACGTGATCACCGGGCCGGGACAGGAAGTGGCATAGTGCTTCCTTATCTGTATACACAACGCTTGTCCATTCAGAGATACATAACCACTTCCTGGACGTTTATATACTATGGGCGGACGGGAAGTGGTTAATGTCACTTATGTTGTCCCTTATGAGCCACAAGCACAATATGGTGCTCGCTTATTTGCCCCCAGCACAATAGGGGAAGGTTGAATGGTAGAGCAGGGAGCCTTCAGCTTCCTGCTTCACCATTCTATTCAACTGTATCAACTGTCCTGAGGACACAGATGTAGCTGAAAGTGGAGCCACTGCTGGGAAGAACCTGGTTGCCTGAGGCTAGCAGGAGGCCTCTATGATCTCTGGGAACCCACGCAATTATGTTATCTATGTGAAAGCTAAATCCACAGGGCTCACTGTACTCACAGAATGATAATAGGTGAATAAACATCTATGTTCTTTCAACTAAAATTGGATATATACGTACGTACTTACGTACATACATACATACATGCATATATTTTTCTGTAAGGAACTTGGAATGTATAGTAAAGTGGGATGATAGGCCAGTCAGCCCTTTTCTTCAAAAAAGACAAAATGCATATGAAAGTTTGGCATCACTTTCCTGTTAAAATGGAGATTAATTATGGTAGGTCAATTCAACATGGTGTTGTTCATTAGCCTACATCATATTGGCATGGGGTTTAAGCAATATGATGATCAGTATAAGGCAAATTCCACCTGGTATATTATAAAACAGTGTAGCAGTCTTAATAAAAGTCCCCTAGTATGTGGTGTGTAATGGACAGTGGATATGGATTCACTATACCCACTAACCAGTTTGGCTTTGGTCTATACCTAAGCGCTTTATCTTGACAGTCCCCTGGTTTTCAACCTTTAAATCTGTAGAGCAATCTGGCCTTCACTGCAGGTGAGCCACCAGGCCACTATCTCTTGAAATAGCCCCGGTGTAGATGTTGCTGACTCATGGGCGTCAGAGCACCAAGGATCAGGCAACCAGTCCAAGGCTAGGGCAGGAAGGTTTTCTGTGAATCCATAAAATTAGTCTGAGTTCAGGGCAGGCAGCTGAGGGTCAGAGTTGGTAATCAAGCAAAGTTCAGTACATATGTAGACAGATTGAAAAGTGTACCTTAACAAGCTGGAATATGTATTTCTTAGGCACCAAACTTCAAAAAAGCAAAATTTAGCCAACTAAGAGAGGCCATAGGCCTAACTAACTGGGACAAAGTCCTCAAAAATAAAAATACAGCCACAAAATGGGATATTTTTAAAAGCATCCTAATATCTAATTGTGAGAGGTACATACCTTATGGGAATAAAAGGTTAAGGAACAAGAAAAAACCAATGTGGATAAACAGAACTGTAAAGAAAGCAATAACTGACAAACAGAAAGCATATAAATCACTAAAACAGGAGGGGAGCGAGGAAGCATTGAAAAACTATGAGGAAAAAAATAGAATATGTAAAAGACAAATAAAAACAGCCAAACTAGAGACCGAGAGATTAATCGCCAAAGAGAATAAAACTAACCCTAAAATGTTCTTTAATTATATAAATGGTAAAAAGTATAAACCTGAAGGTGTCGGCCCCTTACAGAGTAATGAGGGGGGAGTTGCAGAGAGCGATGAGGAGAGCAAAGCTACTAAATATCTTTTTTTCCACTGTATTCACTGAGGAAAATAAACTGTCAGATGAAATGCAGAATATAAAAGTAAATTCCCCATTAAAAGTGCCCTGTCTGACCCAGGAAGAAGTAGAGCTGCGTCTTAAAAAGATTAAAATAGACAGGACCGGATGGCATACACCCCCGTATCCTAAGAGAATTAATTAATGTCATCGCCAGACCCTTATTTCTGATATTTAAGGACTCTATACTGACAGGGAGTGTTCCACAGGATTGGCGCATAGCAAATGTGGTGCCAATATTCAAAAAGGGTCCAAAAACAGAGCCCGGGAACTATAGGCTGGTAAGTTTAACATCTGTCGTGGGTAAACTGTTTGAGGGTTTTCTAAGAGATGCTATCTTGGAGTACCTCAATGAAAATAAGCAAATTACTCCATATCAGCATGGCTTCATGAGGGATCGGTCATGTCAAACCAATTTAATCAGTTTCTATGAGGAGGTAAGTTCTAGACTGGACCGCAGCGAATCAATGGATGTCGTATATCTGTACTCCAAAGCATTTGACACTGTACCACATAAAAGTTTAGTATATAAAATGAGAATGCTTGGCCTGGGAGAAAATGTCTGTATGTGGGTAAGTAACTGGCTCAGTGATAGAAAACAGAGGGTGGTTATTAATGGTACATACTCAAATTGGGTCACTGTAACTAGTGGGGTACCACAGGGGTCAGTATTGGGCCCTATTCTCTTCAATATATTTATTAATGATCTTGTAGAAGGCTTGCACAGTAAAATATCAATTTTTGCAGATGACACTAAACTGTGTAAAGTAATTAACACAGAAGAGGACAGTACACTGCTACAGATGGATCTGGATAGACTGGAGGCTTGGGCAGAGAAGTGGCAGATGAGGTTTAACACTGACAAATGTAAAGTTATGCATATGGGAAGGAATAATGCAAGTAATCAGTACATACTAAATGGTAAAATATTGGGTAACTCTGACATGGAAAAGGACCTAGGAATTTTAGTGAACAGCAAACTAAGCTGCAGAAACCAGTGTCAGACAGCTGCTGCCAAGGCCAATAAGATAATGGGTTGCATCAAAAGAGGCATAGATGCCCGTGATGAGAACATAGTCCTGCCACTTTACAAATCACTAGTCAGACCACACATGGAGTACTGTGTACAGTTCTGGGCTCCTGTGAACAAGGCAGACATAGCAGAACTGGAGAGGGTTCAGAGGAGGGCAACTAAAGTAATAACTGGAATGGGTGGACTACAGTACCCAGAAAGATTATCAAAATTAGGGTTATTCACTTTAGAAAAAAGACGACTGAGGGGAGATCTAATAACTATGTATAAATATATCAGAGGTCAGTACAGAGATCTCTCCCATGATCTATTTATCCCCAGGACTGTGACTGTGACGTGGGGACATCCTCTGCGTCTGGAGGAAAGAAGGTTTGTACACAAACATAGAAGAGAATTCTTTACGGTAAGAGCAGTGAGACTATGGAACTCTCTGCCTGAGGAGGTGGTGATGGTAAGTTCACTAAAAGAGTTAAAGAGAGGCCTGGATGTATTTTTGGAGGGTGATAATATTACAGGTTATAGTTAGTAGAGAGGGGTCGTTGATCCAGGGAGTAATTCTGATTGCCTGATTGGAGTCGGGAAGGAATTTTTTCCCTAAAGTGGGGAAAATTGGCTTCTACCTCACAGGGGTTTTTGGCCTTCCTCTGGATCAACTTATAGGAAAACAGGCCGAACTGGATGGACAGATGTCTTTTTTCGGCCTTATAAACTATGTTACTATGTACCTCTTCCTTGGGAAAAGTGCTTTAAATATCCATAGGTGCCCAGCCATTGGCTAGAGAAGATAATGTTCAGATGCTCTGTCTCCTTAAGGGTCCAGGAACGTGTGTGTCTTATGGGAAAGAGGGGGAGATCTGGCAGCCAGATTGTGGCCACCAATGCCAGACGGCCAGCCCCACTACTGAAAGGTAGGGAGGTTTCAGTCGTGCTTGGCCACTGGGCAACAGCATGGTTAGTGATGTGGCGCCCGTTTCTGCCACAGACTGTAGAACAGTGGAGGGCATAGAGCGCTGCCTTAACATGGTAGATGAAGGACTGAAACCTATACCATGCAAAAGTGTACCCAAAAATGATTGACAAATTAACATATTGAGTGAATGGCTATGCTAACTAGGCATTTGTACTCAAAATAATATAATCATCCATTGCCTGTAAAACACCGCTGTCTGGCATCTGTTACTCAACAATGGTTTGGGATTCACCTTTGAGAAGTTTTAACACTGGAAGTACATACTATCAAAAAGTATCCAACCATCTGGAAATATTCTCCATGCACAATAAAGGGTGCAAAACCAATCGAAAAGATTAAACACTAAAAGTGTTCATGGAAATTTGACATTCACCTCCATATTGTAGCATTTATTTAAGTAAAGACAGATGAAATGTTTGTTAAACAACTTGATTTACTGGGTCAAGGCATGGGATCATTGGTATGCAACCTGGAATATGTCAAGTGAGAACCTTTTAATTTAATAAGGCAAACACGAATATTCAGTCTTTTGAAGCCTCCTTTGGTGCTTGGCAAAATCTCCCAGAATGCTGGTAAGTCGATCCAAGAGATCTCTTGTAAGTTACAGAGGAGGTACATATTACGACATCAAGTAACCACTGCTATCAACTGATATCTCCCCTGCAGTAACAAATACATTGTATGCCTACATTTAAAATCATAAATTATAAGTGTGACTATCTCTTAAAACTATGATTTGCCATAATACTGGTTCTTAGTTTAAAAGTGCCTTCTTAATTAGAATCAGTGGTGGCCCAGAGGATAAGGTAGATCACTTATCTCTATAAATGGTGAAAAGTCCCTGGCAGCAATTAAAATC
Organism: Rhinella marina; assembly: GCA_900303285.1. Taxonomy (NCBI): domain Eukaryota; kingdom Metazoa; phylum Chordata; class Amphibia; order Anura; family Bufonidae; genus Rhinella; species Rhinella marina. The sequence continues at coordinate 10,395 of ONZH01017727.1, forward strand.
AGTGATTTAGAAGTGGAAAACAATGTACAGTGAAGGGGCATGTCGACAGACAACAGATAATTTGTCCTCCATCACATCCTACATCTCAGTGTGAACCTAATATTTCGTACTTGTGCTTGCAAAAAAATGTCCTCCATAACACAGCTAAAAAATGCTCACATCTGCTTTGGATGCTGTGTTGAAACCAAACGGAGGCCATTATAAGTCAATTGTGTATATCATGTGTTAGTGGTGTCCGTCAGACATCAGAATTAGAACACTTATTGATTTACAAACATATGTCTAGTTTTATCATTTTAGCCTGGGAATCCACTTCAATGTGTATAAGGCTACTTTCACACTTGCGTTGTAAGGATCCGTTTGTAAGATCTGTAACAGGCTCTCATAAAAGCTTGCTGCGTTTTGGTGTTTGCATCAAGAAACTGATCGAAACGGATGCTTCCATGCTGGCGTCCCATAGGGGCACGCACCCGCTGCTTGCTTTCATTTGTGTTTCCAGGGGCGCACGCTTCCTGCCTCCCAACATAGTCCCTGGAAAATCACATTTGTCAGGTGATGTCATGATCTAGAATATGGGTGAGGTTCTTTGTACATATTTTTTTTTTATGTCATAATCCTAAATCTGGCCATTGACCATTTATACATACTTCTCGTGATGTCATGATATAGGCATAGCAAATTATGACATCATCACCACAGGTCTTATTATGGCTCACACATTGACAGTGTTAGTTATTTTGGCACTCATTATGCATACATAGAGGAGAAAGAGTTTAGATACGTATGGATGAGAAGATGAGGAAACCAATAAGAGGATTATGAGGATATGGGTGTGTAAGGGAAAGTATACCAATTTTTACTCTTGAATTAACTTCTCAAAAATTGACAACAAATTTTAATTCAGGCAGCATTTTCAATCATTAAAAATGAAGTTGTTTTTTTCTGAAAAATAGAAGAAAAACTTTCTTAGTTGTCCATATAGCAACAAATAATATTCCATCTTTAATTTTCCAGAGCTCCAGGAAAATATTCTTACTTGTATACTTCATTAGATACAGATGTAGAAAAATGCTTGTGATATATTCAAGTGGTACAATACCAAGAGGAAACAAATAGACCCTCTACTCAAGCAGTTCATGAACACTGACAGGCTTTACAATATGAACACTGATATTGTGGGATCCACAAAATATGGATAGCTTCTCTGTGCATTGTCTGTTTTTCTCACTCGAATCAATACAAATGGGTATTCTTATCTGCGATATGGAAATGTGCTGAGATGTGCACCTAGGTCTGTGCCAAAAAAATAAATTAATAAATAAATAAAGGAGCACATTTAGACACAGTTTAACACTGGTCTTAATAAAGCCCTGCACTGGTGGTGGATCCGTCGAAGTTATGTACAGGCGCGGCTTCTAAACGTAAGACAGCTTCCTAGCTGTCTTATATTGAGACCAATTTCTACACCTAAAACAAGCATAGAAAATTGTGAATGAGATGAGCCCATCCCCTTCCCCGCCCATGTCACGTCCACTTTTTTAGACCTGGCGTGAGTGAGAAGAAGTCACAGATTGCGGCACAAAGGACGGCAGGACGCGTCAAAATCAGCTCCAGAAATATGACTAATATAGGCGCATTTCTGTTTCATAAATGACCCCCAAAGTGTGCATGTCCCCATAGAAATGATTTGGGGGGAGTACTGTCTCTCCTTGGGGACAGAGTGTCTTAATTGGCATTTTTGTACAGCATGGCACTAATATTTCAAGCACTTCTTGACATTTGTTATGGCAGTAGGTGTGAAAACAACTGTGTCAACCAATAGATTTGATTTTGGGCTAATCCTGTGTTATCCTGGAAGTCCTCTGGTTTTCACCCATTAACCCCTGTACAGGGAGATGGACTTTGCTGCAAGGAAACCACCAGGCCATTACCTCCTAGGGTAGTCTCTTTATAATTAACAGTGGACCTATGAGGGTCAAGAGACACTGCTGCAGAGCACCAAGGGGATCAGCCAAAGCCATAGTCAGAGACAGGCTGAGGTCAAGTCAGGCAGAGTATAAGCAATTGGATAAACAGTCCAAGGCCAGGGCAGGCAACAAGTGGTCAACACAGAGGTCAGTCACAGGTCAGACCAAGCGGTGAAGTATCAATATCCAGGAAATGGGCAAAAGCCGGCTCACAGGTAGACAAATAAATACTGCACACCTTTGCAGCAAATAGCAAGCTAGACAATCTATTGCTCAGGTACCCTCACACTGGGCAAGGTGACTTAAGCTTCTCAAGGTGCCCACCCATAGGCCTTCAAAATTTATAGCATGTGTGCACTGGCTCTGTAAGAGGGACAGAGCAACAGCACCAGGATGGTCTGGAGAATGGGTATGGAGAATGTATTTCTCAACTGCTCCATCACTCCAGGTCCTGGAGTAATGGAGCAGTTGAGAAATACAGCAGCGGCCCCCAAGCCCCCACTACAACAGAATTATCTAGGCACTGTGTGGCATATAAAGTTTTGAAACATTAAAGCTAATCGCTTTGGTAGACTTTCATCTACCTCTCTGCAGAGCTTCTAAATATGTTGACCACATTCAACTCAGCTCAAGTTCATTCAAGCCCTCTTAAAAAAATAAGGATAAAAATAAGGATAAAAAGGAAGTAGCGAATGTAGAACCAGGGGCAGACATATCGCCTGTGCAGCTGGTGGTTCTCCTCTATTAAACCTCCTCCCTGCTTAGTGGGAGGGAAATAAAGGGGGCATATATCTGGCACAGCTACTGTGAAGGGGGGACATATCTGGCATAGGTACTGTGAAGGGGGCACATATCTGGCATAGCTACTGTGATGGGGGTACATATCTGGTCATAGCTACTATGAAGGGGGGAAATATCTGGGCATAACTACTGTGAAGGGGGCACATATCTGAGCATAGCTACTGTGAAGGGAGCACAGATCTGGGCATAACTACTGTGAAGTGGTGCATATCTGGGCATAACTGCTGTGAAGTGGTGCATATCTGGGCACAAGAAGTGCTGTGAAGGGGCACATCTGGGCACAGATACCGTGAAGGGGCACAGAGTGGACATTACTACTATGTGCAGGTACGAAGGGGGAATAATTACTATGTGGGGGAATTAAGGAGACTGGTTGTGTATAGTTATGCTTTGGGCAGAGTTAGAGGCTGGACCTAGTATGAAAAAAACATATATATACATACCATAAGCATATTGTCTCATATTAACAATATGTTTTTTATTTGCATTTATATATTTGTATTTGTGGGAGCCAGGTACATTCCTTGCACAGGGGCCCTCTGTTGCTGTATCCGCCCCTGTGTAGAACATTATATGAATATACTGCAGAAGATACCGTTTTTTGCCACCATTACAAAAGGGAAAAAAAGTTATGCCAAGACTGAAAGGTGGTAGCAAATAAATGCAAAGAACTTTTGGGATTTTTGCTTCTTTGCTTATTAATTTTTTGCTTGTTTTGTCTGTCTGTTGCTAAAATATAGTGTTGAGCGAACATGTTCGGCCAAATACACTATTCAGCCAAACATGGCGGTGCTTGGGACCACGCGGTATTTGGCCGAATACCGTGTGTGCCTGAGTGCCATGCTCGAGTCCCCTCCCTGCGCTCTAATTAGCCAATTAGCGTGCGGGAAGGTGCTGGCATTCACTGTAATGCCAGTAGCCATCTTAGCTGCTGACATTACACTGATTGGCTAGCCGGGAACGCGTCATCGGGTGCTATAAAGCACCCGGTGACATGTGACCCGGCCAGTGTTAGACAGGGAGAGCTGCAGCAAGGAGGGACAGAGAGTGTAGGGAGAGAAGCACGCTAGGCAGGGATAGAAATAGCTCAGAAAAGACCCAAAAGCCCTTTTAAGGGCTATTATATCTGGAACAAACCTTTATTTACTTATATTTGAGGACTTTAAAGGTAGTGAATATAGCACTAGGTGGCCTGCCATTAATGCCACATGTGCTGCTGCTGCATGCTGTAGGATACTCTCTGTATACTATATACCTGACATCCTTTGCTATAATTTCTGCTGTTAAGCCCGCAGTACTTCTTTTGCGTCTTGCTGTATAACATTTGCGTATTGATAGAATTTCTATAGGCAGGGTTAGTATCATTGTTCAAAAGTCCATTGTGAAATACGTCTTTTTTTTTTTGGGTGGCAAAAAAACCCCAAGTGTGCCCTGTCAGTGCTAGGCGCACAACGTATTACAACCGTTCAAAAGTTTCTGTAGCTGACATCCGTATTTAATACTGTTAATTTAGGCCGCAGTTCCTCATTTGCTGCTGCAGTTAAATTTTCCCAAGGAGGGTGTTAAACTATAGGGATAGGATTTGGGTAGGTAGAAAGATTGTCGCTGTTCCAAAAAGAGCAAAGTCCATTGTGAAATACGTCTTTTTTTTTATTTTTTTGGGGGTGGCAAAAAAAACCCAAGTGTGCCCTGTCAGTAACGCTAGGTGCACAGCGTATTACAACCGTTCAAAATTCTCTGTAGCTGACATCTGTATTTAATACCGTTAATTTAGGCCGCAGTTCCTCATTTGCTGCTGCTATAACGTTAGCGCATTCAGAATATTGGACATTCGTTTACATTTTTCTGATCACACAGTTAATAAAAATCTGCAGTACTATAGTTGTGACCAAGTTGCATATATACTATACAATATGCGCAAGGTGAGCACTAAGGGACGGGGAAGTGGGCGTGCTACTGATGGTGAACGCAGAGGCCATGGCTCTGGGCGTGGTGAAACTGTGCCTGCTGGCAGAGCCCAAGAAACAAAGTCATCCAAAACTCCTAGCTTCATGTCACAGTTTGCATGGCAGCGCAAGACACAACTCTTGTCGCCACACCAGTGCGAGCAGGTAGTCGGTTGGATTTCAGCTGATAATGCTTCAAGTCGGTTCAGCACCACCCCCTCTTCCACAAAGTCCAGTCTCAGTAGCCAAGAGTCTAGGCAACCGCATCCTCACCCTGATCCTCCTTCCTCCCACCATGCAGAGTCTGGGCAAAGAAGAGATCCCACATTGGGATATTCCGAGGAGCTTTTTTCATCACCGTCCCTTGGCTTGGGCCTCTCGCCAAGGCCGCTTGAAGTGGGACATGAGGAGATATTGTGCCCTGATTCCCAGCCTATTGAGCAAACACAGTCTGAAGAAGAAGACGGTGGGGAACGACAAGTATTTTCTCCCAAAGTGGATGATGATGATGAGACACAGTTGCCAATAAGTCAAGGGCAATTAGTGTCTCAAGAGGTTGTGGATGAGGATGAGACGCAGTTAAGTCAGGTTTTTGTTAGTTCACCATGTCAGGAGGAGGAGCAGAGTGAGGATGTGGAAGAGGAGGTGGTGGACGACGAAATAGCTGACCCAACCTGGGAAGGTGGCAAGCCGAGCGACGACAGCAGTACAGAGGGGGAGGGATCCGCAGCAGTGCAACAGGCTGGAAGAGGCAGTGGGGTGGCAAAAGGGAGAAGGCAGGCCACGACAACCAGGCCCGCAACTGTTCCCTGGAGCAGCCCCTTGCGGCCAGCTCCCTTGCCAAGGATTAGTTGTTCCGCAGTCTGACGTTTTTTTGAGGAAAGTGCTGACGATAAACAGATTGTAATTTGTAACCTATGCCGTACCAAGATGAGCAGGGGCGTAAACACCAGCAACCTGACCACCACCAGCATGATCCGACACATGTCAGCAAAGAACCCTAAAAGGTGGGCTGAAGGCCTGGGTCCACGATCTGTGTCTGCAGGTCACACCACTGCCTCCTCTTCCCCTCTGTTATGTGCTGTCCAAGACGCAGGCCCAGATGCCTCCCAGATGCGAAGGCCCTGCACCTGGACCTTCGCAGGAAACATCACCCAGCATGTCCACTTCAATTTCCCAGCGCAGCGTTCAAATGTCCTTACTGCAGGCATTTGAACACAAGCGCAAATACCTTGCCACCCACCCACAGGCCATAGCTCTAAACGCGCAACTTTCCAAGTTGCTGGCCCTGGAAATGTTGCCATTTAGGCTGGTGGACACCGAGGCCTTTCGCAGCCTGATGGCGGCGGCTGTCCCTCGTTACACAGTCCCCAGCCGCCACTATTTTTCCCGGTGTGCCGTCTCTGCCTTACACCAGCATGTGTTCAAAAACATAACCCAGGTCCTGACCAAAGCAGTTACTGACAAAGGTAACAACTGACACATGGACAAGTGCTTGTGGCCAGGGACGCTACATTTCCCTGACGGCACACTGGGTGAACGTTGTGGAGGCTGGGAGCGAGTCATCCCCTGGGATGGCCCAGGTGATACCCACGCCGAGGATTGCGGGCCCTACTTCCATCAGGATTTCCGCTGCCACCTATAGTAGCGGCTGCAACCCCTCCCTTCCTCCACCTCCTCCTTCACTTCTTCCCATGCAGAATTGCCATCTTGCAGCACCACTCAGACTTCTGTCAGCAGCTGGAAGCAGTGTAGCACAGCAGTCCGCAAGCGGCAACAAGCCGTGCTGAAGCTTATTTGCCTGGGTGACAAACAGCACACCACCGCAGAGCTGTGGCATGGCATAAGGGAACAGGCTGATCTGTGGCTCTTGCCAGTCAACCTATAGCCAGGCATGGTTGTATCCGATAATGGCCGCAACTTGGTAGCGGCTTTGGAGTTGGCCAACCTCCCACACATACCATGCCTGGCCCATGTATTCAACTTAGTGGTTCAGCGGTTTCTGAAAACCTACCCCAATTTGTCTCAGCTACTGGTGAAGGTGCGTCGCCTGTGTGCCCATTTCCACAAGTCACCGACAGCTTCACCTGGCCTGGCAACCCTGCAGCAGGGCTTGAGTTTGCCGTCTCACCGACTGCTGTGCGACCTGAGCACGCGATGGAATTCCACCTTACACATGTTGAGCAGGCTTTGTGAGCAGCAGAGAGCAGTAGTAGAATACCAGCTGCAACACGGTCGGCGCCTTTCTAGTCAGCTTCGAGTGGGCATTGATGTCTAACCTCTGTGAGATGTTACGCAACTTTGATGAATCTACACAGATGGTGAGCGTCGATAATGCCATTATCAGCGTAACCATCCCACTTCTGTGTCTACTAAAAAGCTCGCTGCTCACAATAAAGGCCGATGCTCTGCCTGTGGAAGAGGTGGAAATGGGGAAAGACCCTACACAGGGTGATAGCCAGACCACCCTCGATTCGTCTTCTCAGCGCCAATTGGAGGAGGAGGAGACGGTTGCAACTGCTTCACAGGGTAGGCATACCACGTTTACACTATCTGTTCTGCGTGGATGGGATGAAGAGGAGGAAGAGGACAAGGAGGATATTGAGAGTCATGCTCCTGGTGGGGAGAGCGAAGCCTTGTCTGTTGGGACTCTGCCACACATGGCTGACTTCATGCTAGGCTGCCTTTCCAGTGACCCGCGTGTTATACGCATATTAGGCAACACAGATTACTGGTTGTTCACCCTTCTCGACCCCCGCTACAAAGAGAACTTTCCATCTCTCATTCCTGTGGTGGAAAGGACAAGTAAAATGGTGCAATACCAGAAAGCCCTTGTTGAAAAATTGCTCCACAAATTTCCATCTGACAACGCTGGCGGCAGAGTACGTAGTTCCTTGGCCACCCGAGGCTTAATGTGAAGGAACCTTAAATCTGGCTTTTAGGGTGTATTGAATACACTGTATTATCATGTACCCCTTCCTATTCTCATCCTCTTCCTCCATCATATGAAACAGCTTATTAGGCTGCCCTCGAAGTCCACCAGCTGGGCCTGCACCCGATTTTTTTAGCCGGTCAGCTCACCAGCTGGGCCTGCAACATATTTTTTTGGCCTGTCAGCTCACCAGCAGGCACTCAACCATAATGTTTTACACGCTTAGCTCACCAGCTGGGCCTGCACCTGAATTTTTTAGCCGGTCAGCTCACCAGCTGGGCCTGCAACATAATTTTTTGGCCTGTCACCTCACCAGCAGGCACTCAACCATAATGTCTTACACGCTTAGCTCACCAGCTGGGCCTGCACACAAATTTTTTAGCCGGTCAGCTCACTAGCTGGGCCTGCAACATAATTTTTTGGCCTGTCAGCTCACCAGCAGACACTCAACCATTATGTGTTACACGCTTAGCTCACCAGCTGGGCCTGCACCCGAATTTTTTAGCCAGTCAGCTCACCAGTTGGGCCTGCAACATAATTTTTTGGCCTGTCACCTCACCAGCAGGCACTCAACCATAATGTTTTAGACGGTCAGCTCACCAGCTGGGCCTGCACCCGAATTTTTTAGCCGGTCAGCTCACAAGCTGGGCCTGCAACATAATTTTTTGGCCTGTCAGCCCACCAGCAGGCACTCAACCATAATGTTTTACACGCTCAGCTCTGCTACATGTCAATTCTAATGTTTCAGACGTTCAGCTAAGTGGCATCTCTCCCTTAAAAAAAAATTTGGTCAGCTCGGCAGCAGAGTGTCACCCTTAAATTTTTGGGACGGTCAGCTCGGCATTAGCTTGTCACACTTAAATATTTTTAACGGTCTGTCCTTCAGTAGAATGTCACATCAAGAATATCATTTTTTTGGACGGTCAGCTGGGCATTAAGCGTGTCACACTTAAATATTTTTAACGGTCTGCTCTTCTGCAGAATGTCACATCAAGAATATCATTTTTTCGACGGTCAGCTTGGCATTAGCGTGTCACACTTAAATATTTTTAACGGTCTGCTCTTCTGCAGATTGTCACATCAAGAATATAATTTTTTTGGACGGTCAGCTCGGCATTAGCGTGTCACACTTAAATATTTTTAACGGTCTGCTCTTTTGCAGAATGTCACATCAAGAATATCATTTTTTCGACGGTTAGCTTGGCATTAGCGTGTCACCCTTAAATATTTTTAACGGTCTGCTGTTCTGCAGAATGTCACATCAAGAATATCATTTTTTGGACGGTCAGCTCGACATTAGCATGTCACACTTAAATATTTTTAACGGTCTGCTCTTTTGCAGAATGTCACATCAAGAATATCATTTTTTCGACGGTTAGCTTGGCATTAGCGTGTCACCCTTAAATATTTTTAACGGTATGCTCTTCTGCAGAATGTCACATCAAGAATATCATTTTTTTGGACGGTCAGCTTGGCATCAGCGTGTCACCCTTAAATTTGGGACAGTTTGATAAAGTGCGGTGGCAGCAGCATGTGTCCCTTAAATTTTTTGGACGGTCTGCTTGGCAGCAGCATGTCAACCTTAAATTTGGGACAGTTTAATAAAGTGCGGTGGCAGCAGCATGGAGTACTACTACATTATTCAGAGCTCAAGTATTGGGTCGACGTGGCTTGGTTTGAACACTCGAATTTTTTAAGTAAACGATTCCGGCCCCCAGGACATTCAACGAACAGAATCGGGGAGGCGCCGAGAGGCAGGGGCTCCAACAGGTGGTAGGTTACCTCCCTGCAGACAGCCAACTCGATCCCAAGATCAAACTTCAAGCTTTTTAAGTGCAGCAACTTATATAAATGCTGTTGGACCAGGAATTACCGCGGCTGCTTTATGTGTACTCATTCCAATTACAGGGCCTCGAAAGAGTACTGTATTGTTATTTTTTGTCACTACCTCCCCGAGTCGGGTGTGGGTAATTTAAGCGCCTGCTGCCTTCATTGGATGTGGTAGCCGTTTCTCTGGCTCCCTCTCCGGGGGCCCTTGAAGAAGGCGACCCCCTGGGGGGGCCCGGCCTCTTTTATCGTGAATAGCGATAAAAGAAACAGTCGTCAGTCGTCTTAGCGGTGCGGTGGCAGCAGCATGTGTCCCTTAAATTTTTTTTTTGGTCAGCTCGGCAGCAGAGTGTCACTCTGGGACGGTCTGCGCAGCAGCAGAATGTCACCCCTATTGTTTTTGAGTGTCAGCAGCAAGCCATCAATGATAATTTTTCACGGGTATGTCTGATGTGCTACTTTATGTGTAATAAAGGGTGTATCGGAGTGCCTGATCCTTGTAATTTTTGGCAGCCCTTTCCCTTAGTGCATAGGCTTTATGAGTGTTGGAGTCCCACAATTATACCACAATGTGAATGAGGCCCTCCTTTATATCATATACCGGTTGTATGGGAGTGCCTCATCTGTGTAATTTTTGGCAGCACTTGCGCTTAACATACAAGTAAAACTATGTTTCCCAACAATATTTCTTGTAAAATCAATATTATCTTGGGTTTTTGGGGGTATTTTTGTAATTCCATAAAAGTGGCGTAATAGTCGGACATCATCTTTAATAGCAGCGACTTCGGTGTCCAAGATGCATCCAGACATCCTCCCCATGCTGTTCCCTAACCATTTCTGTGGTGTTTCCACCATTTTCTGACGTTTCCCTATGGACCAGACACCCTCCCCTCATCCGAGCAGGAATTGCCTGGTCTTCTCCCATTGATTTCCATTATACTCGGGTGCTCGGCCGAGCACTCGAGCACCACCTAGTGTTCAGCCAGAGCACCCGAGCACCCGAACATCGGGATGCTCAATCATCACTACTAAAATATTAAAATTAATTTTATTCTATTATTGGGAGAATCTATTCAGAGACAAGAAGGGGATTTTCACATAGGGAATTTCAACGCCTAGTTCTCTTGGGATAATAAACATTTTTTTGGAACATGTTGTCATCCTACTAATCAGGGAAAAAAGAGCCTTGTTCATTATGAACGTCTCAAAAAGTTGTTGTCAAGACAAACCTGGAGCTTTTCAGGTTCACTTGGGAGGAATCAGCGCCATTTTACTGCACATGTAGACGGGAAAAAGCACAAAGGAGGTAGAAGGGTGTTACATTTCTTTAAGCAGCACTAATTGCTGCATCAATACTGACATTTTTTCACAGTCCAGGCAGTCTGATACCGATAAATCGATCTCTCCTTGCTGCCTGTGCCCCATCTTACCACTATTGCTGTCTGTCTGCCTACCATCACATTCTGTACGGCTGCTGCTGATGTGGCCTGCATCATGCTACTAATGTCTCTCAATCGTCATGTTACATGTATTCAGTTTCTGCACAAAATAGACATTTTTTACAAAAATGTTTGGATAGGGGGTTAATTTTCTTAAGTGTTGCATGCTGCAGCCTGGATAGTGCCAATAATGCCTCTCAAGGTTGAAATGTAATTTTATTTTTTTATTTTTTTTTTTTGGGGGGGGGGTACATTTCATTAAGCAGCATACATATGTGATTACTGCAACAATACCAACATTTTCCAGATGAATAGACCTTGTTTCACCGGCAGTGCCCCATCTTGTCATTGTTGCTGTCTGTCTGCCTGCCTACCATCACGTTCTGTACAGCTGCTGCTGCGGCCTGCATCATGCCAATAGAGCCACTTGCCAACCATCATGTTCCCCCAGGCCACTTTTTTATCTCACTATGTGTGTCTAAACATTATCTGTCCCTGATAAGGGACAATATTTGGAAGCTCTGGAATATACAAAAGCATGAGACATGTGCCAGCATGGTGTGTTTTTAACTGTATGTTAACACAGTCAAATGTGCATTTACCCATAGCTGTGTATGTCAGTGTCACTCAGGTATCATTGACTATTGCTGTCATTACATTTCACAGCTTTGGGAGGGAGAGGGAAAAAATCATAGAAATAAACCGAAGGAGATAAGCTTTTAGGTCCAAACCAAACTTTTAAAAAATTCAGCGAACTGAACCCGAAATGAATCTCAATTGGTTCACTCATCTGTAGTAATAACGTGTATATATATGCTGGTTTAATTAAATTAAATTGTAATCGTGTGGATATAGAATAAACAGAAACAGGCGGCTAAAACCTGACACTCAAATTCACGTTAAAACTTACAGGTAAATTGATGCCCTAGGCTGTATATTGTTGTAGTAATAACGTATATATGCTGGTTTAACTAAATTGAACAATCCCCCAAACTAATCAAATTCTAACCGTGTGGATATGGAATAAACAGAAATGGGCTACTGAGGCTTGACACTCAATTTCACGTTAACATTCACAGGTACATTGCTGTCCTACCCTGTGTATTGCTGTAATAATCACTTATATATGCTGGTTTTAAAAAAATTAATAATCCCCCCCCCCCCATAAAAAAAATAATTTCAACCACATGGAAACTAAATATATGAAAACAGAGATTGAGGCCTGACCATTAATATTGCATTAACACTCACAGGCAAATTGTTACCCTAGTATGTATTGATGTTCTAATCACCTATGTGCTGGTTTGATTAATCACTGATTACTGATGCAGTTTTTCAAACTAAAACAAAAAAATATATATATTAAATATGTGAGACAACCTGACACAGAGATCTCCCTGGTATTCTATATGCTATGCTAGATTGATGGTGGAACACGTGTTCGACACGTTTATCTTATTGCACTAAAAAAAAGGATTTCTGTGAACATAGGGAGAAGAAAAGTATTTCCTTTCAGATAGCTGCTTTTGAGGGTTGCAGCAGATGTAGTTCTGCTAGAAGGCACAGCAGCCACAATACCCCCCTGTCTGACAGCTTCCCTGCTTGTTCCTATTCTACACACAGAATTCTTCTCCTTCTTTGTAATTCTAGCCTTTCCCTTCACTCTTCCTGGCAGTAGAATACACTCTCCCTGATTCCTTAAAGGGGTTCTGCAGTTCTATTAAATTGATGACCTATCCTCAGGACAAGTCATCAGTATCTGGTCGACAGGGGTCTGACATCCGGGACCCCTGACGATCAGCTGTTTGAGAAGGCAGCGGCGCTGTGCAGTAAACACAGAGAAGGCCACTGCCTTCTCAAACAGCTGATCGGCGGGGGTCCCGGGTGTAGGACCCCTGCCGATCAGATACTGATGACCTGTCCTGAGGATAGGTCATCACTTTAATAGAACTGCAGAACCCCTTTATGATCGCTTTCTTGCAGACATTGTAAGACCCAGCCACCCTCATTCACAGCCCAGCACTGAATGACATTCTGCTCATTCTGCTAGGGCACCTCAGTGCCTGCTGCAGCATTGATTGGCTCATCCAGGCTGTTTGTCGGCCTGGGAGCCAATCAGGGCAAGACCTCAATCACCCCCCCACTTCCTCTCATGGTCGTGTGAGAGCCCTTTTTCTTCCTCTCTAGTGTTTTTTTCCTATGGAAATGTGCACTGAAATGGCAGTAAGTGCCATTTTTGTGGATTTGTCTGAAACAAAACTGAAAATATTCAGGTTTATCTGCTGTACGAAAAATGTCAAAGTTCAGACCAAGCTCGGTTTGGTCCTCACTGATTCACTCATCTTTAATCGACAACACTTTTAATTCACTTTACTTTTACTCTCACTGAGAACACTTACCAGCTGAGGTAAAAAATCATGAAGCTTACTAAAATGAAGCAGAAAGTAGATAGGGAGGCCCACCTTTATTCCATTTTACATAATACATGAATATGAGATTACTTATCTATAGCAGTCGAAACACTTTATTTTGTCTGATAGCACAAATATTTTTCAGTCCTTCCATTTTTTTATAAAAAAGACAATAGGGAGGATTGAGCCTTTTGATTACAATGCATTATGGCACGTTTACAGCCACAAACAGTAAACAGTCTGCAGAATCCCAAAGAAACTTTTGGGTGGAACTGGGCAATGAGGTTCTTTCATTAAAATCACATAATTTCAACAAATGTTTCTCTGACAAGACTTTGAAATTCTTTTCGTCCTACAGTAAGCAGACACTCAGAATTTTGTTAAAAAAATGTAAAATAATAACATTATTTCTGTGATTACATGTTATAAAAACTCATTGGCCATAACAATTATAGGGGTTTTCTGAGATTTTAATACTTGCGACCTATCCTCTGAATAGGTCATCAGTATCTGGTCTATGGGGGTCTGACAACATGGCCTAAGCACAATACCAAGCACAACCACTGTAGAATGTGCTTGGTGGGCTGCGAGAAGGCTGCAGGACTGATAGGAGAGGCGCTGCCTTCTCAAACAGCTAATCAGTGGGGGTCCTGGGTGTCGAACACCCACCAATCAGGTATTGGTGACCTATCCAGGGGACAGGTCACCAGTATTAAAATCTCAGAAAACCCTTTTAAAGACAACATAATATGTCTGCAGTTCCCTACTATTGACCTAGTTTAAGTTTAAGGCTGAGCTTTTTTATGCAGTTTTTGAAGAAAAATCCAGGAATGAGACATAAAGGAGGATGCATGCAGTACCCTAGAATATGGTACTTACCAAAAGTTCTTGTTATATAATACTATGCATTCGTATTTATTGCTATTTTATATGTTTATACCTTATAATCTACTCAGCATAGCATTTGTATGAAAGAAACAAGATTAATTACCCTGATTCAGTCCCTTCAGGAAGTTACGTGTGGATCTTGGATACAACCCTAGCTCAGTCTACAGTTAAAGGAGGAAGTAACAGGAAGTCATTTGTGCTTCACTCCTCACAGGACCAGACCAAAATTTTCTGAAAAGTATTTACTCAATTCAAAGACTTCACCTTTTCTACAGTTCTCCAGAAAGAGAGATGAAGGAAAGAACAAAAAAAAAGTCCAGAATCTACATGGCTGAGCATTGGAGTCAGCCAGTAAGGTATTTTGCTGATCAAAGCTGATAAACTTTACTCCTGTGAGAGGAACATTGCTGATACACCCTTCACACTTGGACACGGTCTGTCCCTCCATATCTTTAACACTGTATCCCTCACTTGGAAATTACATCCACCATTATAAGAATAATACTGCCATATCATACTTTGGTATACTTTGGATACTTTGGTATCATTGGATTTATTACAACTCCCATTCTGCATTTTAGTTCAGAGAGATGTTTATTCCCTACTCACCGTTATTCCATAAAGGAGAAAAAGACAACTTTGCCTGCTGCCAAACATTTTAGTGATCTTGGCCATAGCATTACAGACCTCCAAGTATTAATATTAAAGGGTCATTTAAAATCCCAAAAGGATTGACGAGTTTGGGGATATCAATTTATGATATAGTACACTTAACAGAGGACTAGATTTGTCTCAAGGTTTTATGGCCTGCTACAACATCTGAGGAGAAAGAGGAGTCATCTCCTCTCTAAAGTCAGAGACTTAGGCCTTGTTCATAAATCAGTTATATGATCAGTTATTTCCATCAGTTTTTGTGAGCCAAAACCTGAAGTGGAGGCTACAGAGAGATAAGGTATAATGAAAAGATCTGCAACTGTTCTGTGTTTATGGAAATAACTGATCAAATAACTGACGTGTGAACAAGGCCTAACAAACTTTCACACAGCATGTCTGTAAACTAATTAAGGACTCCTTTTTCACGACCATTCCTCTGTTTGTTGGTGTTTTGCAATTTATTACTCCACCTCTCTGTTCTTTCCTGTGTATATCCATGTTTCTTTAGATATTTTTTCATTACTGGCCTGAAGATGGGACCTCAGAGTCTCAAAAGCTTGTCTTAGAACATAATTTATTTTAGTTTGCCATTAAATGACAATAAATGACAATATTTTATATTGTTTCTCTTTTGGAGAGCATCAAGATTTCCTACTCCTGGCCTGGTTACTCACTCCTGCAACATACATGATCCATTGTATCCTAGTACCTACATCTCCTGCACCACAACTACCATCAGGCAGGAGCCCTAATATCAGGGTGTGTCCCAAAGGAAGAGAGGGTGTCCATTTCTAACTCTGAGCCTAGGGATCATTGGTGTGAGGGTTGCCACTGTGATTGACTGTTACAGTCCCTGCCATTTCCATCCTCTTCTCCTCCAATGCTTGCAGGCACACACATAAAGACTTGTCTTCTTTTTGAACCCTCTTCTGACTTTGGCTTCAAAAGCTGCATCAAAAAACCTACATATGGAAACACACCATAAGAACATGTTGGCAGGGCAAAAATAGACATTTGAAAAATCAAACACAAAGTTTTACCACAGAGCCCAAGGCAGGAATTAGAGGCTAACCCTAGGATTTTTGCAATGCTGCAAAATCCATGTGGCTACCTGCATTGTTATACACACAGAAACTGAAGCAAGAATAACATGCCAATTCTACTGGTTCCGTGATGCAGAATTAAATTCCACACATGGAAACAATGCACTGTATGTGCTAATGGCACATTTTCCATTAAACCAATGAGAAGTGTATTGGAAGCATATTTTGATGTTGATTTCTGGTCGGAGAATTTGCCAAACATGGTCCAAGACAAAGTTTTTAATTATGTATTGCTTGTTTTATAGAACAGTTCACATAGATGATAGTTGAATGTCAACAATACTTACCTTTATCTGAATACGTAAAAATTAACCAAAGGGATTTTTTTGATCATGCATTGGGTCCAAAGCTTTGTCTATAATGCAATTTGAAAATTTCAACATCAGCTATCTTGCAAAGGTCTTGAGAGGTAAGAAGGTAAGTTAGGAAAATGTAAGAAGCAAGGTTGCAAGCCATGTAGACTATCTATAGAATGGCATCTTAGAAGAAAAGGAGGAAAACAGGCAGCGCCACTTGTGTGAAATCAGCAGGCTGGTTTGACAGAATGAAAGCATATAATGCGCTCACCTTTAGTAGTTGTGAGAAGTCACAACAGACTGTAGATCGCGTTGCTGGTAATTTATGGACCCCACCAGCGTCAGGGGTTTCCTTTTAGACTGCGGCCCACGATCCTCGGGTCCCCAATGGTGAAGATACCAATCCGGGGCTCGATAGTAGTATAGGAAAAAACAGGGTTGTTGGATCGTTTCTAGTCACGGCGCTGTCTTTTTCAGGAGTACAAAAACACTCTGTGCTCAATTATTAGAGTGTTATATTTATTTTAGTATATAAAAGAAACAAAGGTCTACGCGTTTCGGAGGATCAGTGCCTCCTTCTTCAGGACAATAATAATAATAACCCAGAATAGAATGGCATCTTAAAACACTGTATAATGCTTTCCAAATATTTCCTATGGCAGTATATTGACTGAAGCTGAGCTCATCGGGTCATGGTATTTGATTGGCAAGCAAAAATATTGTTAGATGGAAATTTAAATACCGTAGGTCCAGTGACATCATATCAGGCCGAATATTTTTTTCAGCCCTCAACTTGTTCATGTACTACATGGAACAGATCTGGGACAAATATGCTATTGCAGATTCATATATGAATCATAGACCTCTGAGTTGCGAGACATAAGAGTGCACAAAAAGACAAGTGGCAAAACTATATTGAGCATCAAAACATCTACATTACAGTTTACTTTCAGCTTAATAATGCAGGGCTGTATCAGGTCCGCCAATAGGTAATAGGGACCCCTAAAGGAAGGTAGAGAGAAAGATCTATGTATGATTAGACTATAGGAATGGCTTCTTGTAATTACACCTGCTCACTGGTGCATTGTTGATGGCGAGTAGGTAAATAATGAAGGGAAGGCTGTGCTGGCACGACGCACAGCCTTCTCTTCAACCAGCTAATACGAGGTGGTGCCTGGTGCTGGAACCCCGCCAATCTGATATTGATGACCTATCCTAACGATAGGTCTGCAATAAAAATATCTCAGTAATCCCTTTAAAGGGGTTGTGCAAGAATGAGTGGGCTATTGCCAAACCTCCACACTTTGCCAGACTTGTAAAGGAAAGATTACTTACCTGCTTCTTGGTGCTGGCTCCTCGCTTCTTCTCCTCCAAACCTGTGATGCTTCGTAGGGCTCTCTTAAGGTCATCATCCATGGTGGTGACTGGCTCCCCTTAGGTCATTACAAATGGGAGCATGATGCAAGGGGGTCTGATCTCTGGTGTGGCCAGTGATTGGCTGCCAGCACCAGGAAGCTAGTAAGTCATCTTTCCTTTACGGGTCTGGCCAAGTGGGGGGAAGTCGGTTGCCTACACCCCATCCCCACTTCATTCTTGCACAACCCCTTTAAATTTAAACTGTTGTTTCAGTTTATTTTTAATATAGTGTAGAGACAGGGATGTTAAACATTTTTGTAATATTTATTATTAGCCCAGCTCAGATCATCAGCTCCGCCCTATTCACTTCAATGGGTCTGAGCTGCGCCCAGGCCACATAACCGACAGTACAGTTGTGACGTCACTGGTAGTGTTGAGCGAATGGAAGTTAACGAAGTGGAATTCGATCCGAATTTCAGGGAAAATTTCATTCACCACAAATCTAAATTTCCTAGTGATTTTTGGTAACAAATCAATTTTACAATTCACAGAAAATGGTGCACTACGGCGCTAAATGCAATTGACAATATATGGCTAAACCCTCACACTGATATTAAAATGAGACTTTCACCAATATATTCTTATATCAAAAACATACTGGAGCCCGAGCACCCCACCAATATATTTTCCACTGTATGCATTTTTGCTGGGGATTACATTCAGCAGCAGACCACATGTGCAGGATTTGCTCCCCCGGTTAGAAATGCCCAACAGCATTTGGGGTTTTGAGCATTTTCTGCCATTTGAGACCACTTCTTTCTGTGATTTTGTTTCTACATTTATACCTGGAGGTGTGGCAACTCCAGGTTGAATGTGCCTTGATTTGACTAATCGGTAACATTCAGGTACACCTGTGCAGCCTGGGTCAGATGGCATCAGGGATAGGTGGGACTCACAGCCGCTGTCCCCCTCCCGTTGTATGTGTGATTTCATGCTGGAGACAACTGGGAGCTGGTCGCTGTGTGTCAGACTTTATGCCCCTATCTGAAAATGTCCAACGGCATGTAGGGTTAGCGTTAGGTCCCATGCCACTTGAGATACCTTGACGGGGTGCTCGGGCTCTGGTATGTTCTTGATATAAGAATATATTGGCGAAAGTCTCATTTTAATATCAGTGTGAGGGTTTAGCCATATGTTGTCAATTGCATTTACCGCTGTAGTGCACCATTTTCTGTGAATTGTTGTTTTATATAGTTTGTCACATCCGCACATTTGGCTATCCTGTGTAGGATGTCTTTGTGGTACATGTGGTCCGTTGCAGGCATCCTCCATTGTATGCATTTTTGCTGGGGATTACGTTCAGCAGCGGACCACATGTGTAGGATTTGCTCCCCCGTTTAGAAATGCGCAACAGCATTTGGGGTTTTGAGCATTTTTCTGCCGTTTGAGACCACATTTTTTTGTGATTTTGTTTGAACAAATCAATTTTACCTGAAAAATTCCTGTTAAAAAAAAAAAACATACTCACCTAATCCATTTGAGCATGAAGAGACTGTTGCGCCCATCTTGATTGAAGAAAACACATCAATTCTCGCGTGCTCTGATATGTGACGTCATAGAGATGAATGGAGAGTGATCATCAGTGCTTCATTCATTCTCTTATTGCAATACATCAATTAAGGTAAGTCAACAGATACTGGTACACCTGCTGAATGGTCACCCAAACTCCTACATTGCAAGCTATATTCTAGAAATGTGGCCTTTTTTGGCTGATTAACCACATAGCTGCCATAGCCAATAGGTTGCTCTAAGCAGAATTGAGATTGATTTGATTTCTTCCATTACTTTAGTAGACAGTGCAGATATAATATATGATTATTTACTTCTTCCCCTTTTCTTACCTAATTCCCCCTCCATGGTAATGGTGACAAGTCCTCATGGTGATACTGATATATATAATTTGTGGGATGTTGTAAAGCCACATTATTGTACATGCAGATATGAAAAAGATTGGAAAAATTCACTGGTAATATATTCCTTGATCAATTGAAAAATTGTTGTTCTATGCATACCAAGCTGCTTAGTAAGAGATCATAGCTGATCTACTTAAAGGCTTACAGAAAGCAGTTTGTTAGATCCATATTGGCCTATGCACTAATGGCTGGGAATTAGTCTATACCTGTTGTGTATATAATTGTAGACCCTCTTGACATTGAGCTTTTACGTTTTCCCAGCTCAGACAGACAAGCCTATACATTCTGTTCTCTATCAAGATGTGCAGCATTAGCCCTTTTTCATGCCGAGCCAACAGTTTTCACTTGGGACCTGTAATTCCACATTATGTCAAGGCAAAGCTATTCACAGCCAGTCACAAAGTTTGTGTTATTCCAAGAAGTCCTTTACTGTAGACTATGGCACTTAATCCTTCTAGCATTCCCGTGTCTTTTCACTCTTGGGATCCCATGTTCACATTGCATCACTGATTAAGGATTATTTAGTTAGGTGAGGGTTAGTGGGTAAGTCTAAGGTCAGAATTTAAAGTGGAAGCCCTGGAATACAGAAATACTCTAGTTCTTGGCATAGGTTTCATGATGTACAAGCTTCATTACACAGTGTGATGGAAGTCGTAAAACATTTGTTTTCTTACCATATAGCAAATGTTTCTACTGTTCATCCCTATTTTGGTTTTAAAACTAACTTTAAAGAAATTTCCGATTTAATTTTTCACATCAAATGGTAAAACATATTGGAATTCATAGAATCAAAAAAATAAAGGAAAAAAAACTGGTAAGAACGTACTGTAGCTTGCCATGCTTTGTTAGCTCTTATAGGCCAGCAATGTTTTATGACTTGCTGATGGGCAGGTTGGCAGTAGGTGTATGCTCAATAGTACGGCATCCTGGCTGACCAAGAAAATGTAATAAACACTGTTTAAATCAGAGAAGCCCCCATGGGTTACTAGGTAAATAACACTTTTTTAACAGATCTCAAATCAGACCCCCCATATCAGACTTCAAATCAGACCCCCATATCAGATCGTCAGATTAGCCCCCATATCAGATCTTCAGATCACATTCCCATATCGTATCCTCAGATAAGACCCCCATATCAGATCCCCAAATAAGACCCCCGTATCAGATCCTCAGATCAAACAAGCATAGCATGAGCTTTGGAATACTCTATATCATTATGGCATTTTGTGCTTTATCTGGTAGCGGTGTGCGGTTGTATTCTATGTATTTTCCTTTGACATGTATTTAGCCATAGCAACCAGCACCTGCACTCTGGGATGTGCTGACTGAAATTTCTCTAGTTTTTTTTAACTTTATAATTTTTTAAGGGGGTTTCTACATCATTGTGTTTCCTAATTAATATTAGCATTATTACTTATGGGTGGATACTAGAGATGAGCGAATCATTCAAAAAATTATTCGCCGAACATTCGCCGAAGTTTTCCTAAGATTCGTATATTCGGCGAATAGATTCGTTGTGTTTGCGTACAAAATATACGTTATTATGTGCTATTAGCGAACATTCGCGCACTAATAACGAACGTACAGTTAAAAATGTACGCAACTTCTTAGAAGACGTACGCATGAGCGTACAAATAGCTTACGAATCCTCAGCGTACTATTGTCTACGTGATTACGTAATACGCAGGAACGTACAACAAGAGGCCGTGGCGTGCACTCCTCAGAGGCAGAGCGAATATTCGAAAATGGCATCCAGACGATCATCATCATTTAGCTCTGCTGCACAGCTGAAATACATAGTCCAGCTGATGGACCGTCAGGATTACGATTTACAATGGCACACACCGCCACCCGATCCAGCAGGTGATCCGAGGCTTGCGCCATCGTTTTGACACCTTGCGGACCCCGGGCCAGATCCACTGTAAATGGTCAGATCTGAAATCGCCCTCAGAGACAGTATGTATATTTGCGGTAGAACAAGTAAGGTGCTGTCTATCCGGCTATGGGCATAGTACAATCATTCACAATACTATAAAGTGAATATGAGGACCCATTGCGGTACCTGTAAAGAAATACACACAATGGAAAACATACTTGAAAACGTTGCTGAAAGTTAAAAACATTAGTGCAAACAATCCAGTGCAAACAATATAGTGCAAATACATTATATGTATAATGTAAACATTTTAAATATCATCTACCTAGTCTGCTCACGGACACGTTTAAGTCTGTTTTCTTCTTTCTGACGCTTGTCATACAACTGGAGCAGAGTCCCAAACTCAGTTGCAATTTGTAATCCACATAAGTAAAATTGTAATCCAAATGGGTAAAAAAATAGCAGCAAAGGTTCCTTAAAAAAACATTTTTCAAGGGGCTTCCCAATAACCTGAAAAGGGGGAAAAAAGGGATGAGACGCACGTCTGCGCAACTTGGTTAAAGCAGCCTCAGGGACCATAGAATTTTGACGAAGGGAGTAGTCCATCCGCAGCGGAGCGGGAACTCCTGCCGCCTCTGCCGTGTCAGCCAGCGGAGTGAACACCTCAGCGGGCACCTCAACCGACTTCTTAGGCTGCCGGACATATTGAGAGACGTAGATCTCCTCCGTTTCCTTCTCCTCATAGGGATCGGTGCCCCACACCATGCCTCCCCAGTCAGGACCTCGCTGTGTCGCCATCTTAATTTCTTGAGTTGCCTCGTCTTCCTCCCGCACTGGAGAAGGGTCGGGGCTACCAGGGAGGAGTCTGCATCGCAAATCAATTGAATTAGTATGCAACAGCGTACAGAGTAACTTATACGTAGCAATAGCGTATAATTGATAGGACAAACTACGTAGCAAATGCGTACAAAGCCGAAGCGAAGCACCTAATATTCGGATTCGCTTCGCAGCTAAAAAAATCCCAAGATTCGATACGAATCAACGAATCGACGAATCGATTCGCTCATCTCTAGTGGGTACACTGTACTTTGTGTTGACTGTGTTAATAAAAAAGCTCCTATGTCTCTGCACATGGAAGCTACAGTTGAAAAAAGTAGGTATGTAAGGTTTACCAAGAGGGCCGGAGTTTTCTATGGCCTGAAAGATTTACTACAGTTTACTACAGTAGATACATTAGTTCACATTTCTGTAGGAAATGACTTAGGGGGTCATTTACAAACATATATACTCCACTTTGGTGGCATATATCTGGTGCAGATTCTGTCGCATGCTATGTTGCGGCAGAATCTGCGACTTCTTCCGCACTCGTGCCAGGTCTAAAAAAAAGGGGGTGTGCGTGGGCAGGGAAAGGCCAGCAGGTGTGTCTCTTTTGTCATTTTCTACACTTGGTTTAGGTGTAGAAAATTATCTAAATGTAAGACAGCTAGGAAGCAGTCTTACATTTAGAATCTGCGCTGGATACACCGAAGTTTTGTAGAGACTGGCACCTTTTCATAACTCTGGCGGATCCACCGCCAGTGCATGGGCTTATTAAGGGCTTATTAAGACCGGAATCTAAAACACCGATCTTAATAAATGTGCCCCTTAATCTTAATATGTTTTGTACTTTGTTCATTTAAATCTCTGCTCTGGCTTTTATTAATTTCATCTGCAACTTATGTTTCCTTTAGGTCACTATCACATGGTCATTATTTGGCCAAAACCAGGAGTGGTGCCTACTGACATGAAATATAATATATATTTGTACCTCTTGTCTTTTGGACCCACTGGTTTTGGCTGAGAAATATTAGCGCAAAATACTGACTGTAATGAGAGAACCAGTTCGGACCGAACCTGGTTGAGTCCGAACTTTGCTGTTTTTTGGACGGCCGACAAACCTGAATATTTTCAGATTAGCTTCAGACGAATACAGTAAAACAACGTGTAGCGCCAGTTTAGTGCACATGTTGGCAGAAAAAAAGCACTAGGGAAGAAGAAGAAGGGGTCTCACATGACCCTGAGAGGAAGTGGGGGGGGGGATTGCACTGAATGGCTCCCAGGCTCCCAGACAGACAGCCTCCAGGCATGGATCTGTCCTAACAGAACGAGAAGAACGCCATTCTGTGCTGGGCTGTGAATTAGGATGGTTGGGTGTAGTGTATGCCAGGAAAATGGTCTTAGGGAGTCAGGGACAGTCAGAAATGAATCAAGCTTAATGTCGGGGAGTGTGAAGGGAAAGGCTTGGATTCCAAAGAAGAATTGTGTGTGTGTGTGTGTAGGATAGGGACAAGAAGGGCAGACAAGCAATGAGCCTGCTATCAGAATCACAGGTTCTACACTGCCGAGCTCAAGAGCAGCTACCTGCATGCAAATTTTTGACACCCCCCCCCATTTTCACAGAAATCCTTTTTTTGTGGGGTTCAATTTAATTAAGCTGCATATATACGTGATTAAGCAATCTATCAGCATGTGTATTAAGGTGAAATTGAGCGTCAAGCCTCAATTGCCTGTTTACGTATATTCAGTTTCCACATGGTTGCAATTTACTTTTTTGGGGGGCGGGGATTCAATTTAATTAAACTGCATATATTTACGTGATTACTGCATCAATATCGACATTTTCACACTACTCCGGCAGATTGCGATAGACCTCACCTTGCTGGTGGTGCACCATTTTGCCACTGTTGCTGTCTGTCGGCATCAATACCCAAGATGTGGCAGCAATTTATCAGTGTTTATTAAGGTGAACTTGAGAGTCAAGCCTCAATCATCCATTTACATATATTCAGTTTCCTCCCGGTTGCAATTTACATTTTTTGGGGTGGAGTTCCATTTAATTAACCCCTTCACAACATCTGAAGTATATGTATGGCTAAGGCCCATCTTTAAACATGGTGCTCACTTTCATCTACACTGTACCATTGCAGTAGAGCCTTGTATTCTCACGTGCCACAGAATGCAGGCCAATCCTTGCGATTCTCATTGTGCGGGAAGGTGCACTCCACAGTGAACCCTTGGAGCAGCTGTTACAGGCAGGGACAGTACATATCTTTCATGGCCCACTGGGTCAAAGTTTTTTATGAAAGCACCCTAGTAACATGGCCAGGTAATTTTGACCCTCTCCTACCATATAATGGATCTGGTCCCCATGAACCTGGGGGAAATAACACATGCTCCCTGCATGGCCTTTAAAATCTTGCACAAGGTGCTGGCAATGTCCAGGAGACTGTCCCTTTTTTCAGTCATACTCACATGGTGAGGGACGCTTTCCTGGACTGGTAGCATCAGAAAGGTCTGCATCTACACTGCTTAATCTGCAATGTTCCAGCTCACTGGGATTCAATATTGCACATGCTCAAGCATCTGTACAAACAGCAGAAAGCCATGAATGATTTGGTCATGCACCAGACCACCTCAGCAGGGAGCATGTGTTGCTTCCAGGTTGGGCAGTAGCAGCTCATGCTGTTCATGCTACAGTTGTCCCTCATGTTCTGTATGACTGCTGCGTTTACCCATAGCTATGTATATCAGTATCACTCAGACATCATTGCGCTCCAGAGCGTGGGGAGGGGGAGGGTAAAAAAATTACAATAAATGAACAAAAAGACATAAGTTTTCCGAAAAATTAGGAGGCTAGAGGAGGTTATATACCAATTTTCAGGGCAACTGGAGCAACTTCGGTTCAGTCCCCAAACCAATTTTGGTCAAAACCTGAACATTTTTAAAAATTCAGCAAACCCGTAACTAATCTTGGCCGGTTCACTCATCTATAACTGACTGTGTAAAAGCGGCCTTAGTACAGTTTCCACCAATTGAATCCTGTCCTGCAGAGTAACCTGAAGCAGAGGGGAAAAAAACAATCAGCAGTCTGGTTTGAAGTTGTTTGGGAGCAGCACCTATACAAGCAGACAAAAAAACGCAAGTTTGTGAGCGTTCGCATGTTTGATTTAAACAGTGTGTGTTTGTATTAAGTGTGTGACTTAAGATTAAGTGACTTTAGATTCTTAGACTTTAGGAGGGGACTACACTAAGTCAGTTGCTTTTCATTGCACTGTATTATTGTATTTTTATTTTCTCTTTTTTTGTTTAGAAAGGATCATCAAAACAGGAATGGGGGAAGGGTTTTCCTTTATATAAAGTCCTGTCTAAAGCCCACACTCTGGGAAGATATAAGTGAGGGACATGAACATGTGGAGTCATTGTGGGTAGAAATACATGGAGCCAAAAACAATAATGAAATACTGATAGGAGTTTACTATAAGCCACCGAATATACCAGAGTCCACAGAAAATCTACTACTAAACGAGATAGATGAAGTTTTCAACTACCCAGATATAGACCGGGAAACTGAAATCTGTACATCTCATAAAGAAAACAGGTTCTTGGCAATAACCAAAGGCAATTACCTTTCCCAACTGGTTCAGGACCCAACTAGAGGGACAGCCATATTGGACTTAGTACTAACCAATAGAATTAACAGAACAACAGATGTACAGGTTGGGGGACACCTGAGAAATAGTGACCATAAAGTAAGAACCTTCAAATTGTCATACAAAAGAGTGTTTCTTCAGAAAGGAACAAAAATACCGAACTTCAAAAAAGCAAAATTTAGCCAACTAAGAGAAGCCATAAGCCTAACTAACTTGGACAAAGTCCTCAAAAATAAAAAATAAACAGCCACAAAATGGGATATTTTTAAAAGCATCCTAATATATAATTGTGTGAGGTACATACCTTATGGGATAAAATGTTAAGGAACAAGAAAAAACCAATGTGGATAAATAGAACTGTAGCAAAAGCAATAAATGACAAAAAGAAAGCATTTAAATCACTAAAACAGGAGGGAAGCGAGGAAGCAATGAAAAACTATAAGGGAAAAAAATAGAACATGTAATAGACAAATAAAAGCAGCCAAACTAGAGACCGAGAGGTTAATTGCCAAAGAGAGTAAAACTAACCCTAAAATGTTCTTCAATTATATAAATAGTAAAAAGTATAAACCTGAAGGTGTTGGTCCCTTAAAAAGTAATCAGGGGGGAGTTGCAGAGAGTGATGAGGAGAAAGCAAAGCTAGCGTCTTAAAAAGATTAAAATAGACAAATTGCCAGGACCAGATGGCATACACCCCCGTATCCTAAGAGAATTAAGTAATGTCATAGACAGACCCTTATTTCTGATATTTAAGGACTCTATACTGACAGGGAAGTCAGTATAGAAGGAAAATAAGCAAATAACTCCATATCAGCATGGCTTCATGAGGGATCGGGCATGTCAAACTAATTTAATCAGTTTCTATGAGGAAGTAAGTTCTAGACTTAACTGCAGTGAATCAATGAATGTCATATATATCTTTATTTCCCAAAGCATTTAACACTGTACCACATAAAAGGTTAGTATATAAAATGAGAATGCTTGCACTGGTCAAAAATTTCTATATGTGGGTATTAAGTAACTGGCTCAGTGATAGAAAACAGAGGGTGTTTATTAACGGTACACACTCAGATTGGGTCACTGTCACTAGTGGGATACCACAGGGGTCAGTACTGGGCCCTATTCTCTTCAATATATTTATTAATGATCTTGTAGAAAGCTTGCGCAGTAAAATATCAATTTTTTCAGATGACACTAAACTGTGTAAAGTAATTAATAGAGATGAGCGAGTAGTGTTCGATCGAGCTGGTATTCGATCGAATACTACAATATTCGGCGTGCTCGATTTCTTTCGAGTATAACGGCGATGGCGCACTTAGAATTCGTTTCCCCTCCCACCTTCCCTGGCGCTCTTTTTCCACCAATCACCATGCAGGGGGGGTATGACAGGCACGCTGAGCACGCTGGCAGCGCGAAAACGGCGTCTACATGCATTGGCTGGAAAAACCATGTGACCTCGAATATTAAAAACTCAGCTCTTCCTGCTCGTACGCATATGCTGCGTGAACTTAGTCAGGGACAGAGGCTGGAGAAGGGAGAGATAGGTTTTAGCTGTTGGACAGGCAGGAGCGTGATTAAAAGCCCTCATCAGGGCTACTATAGTGCAGTGATAGCTTTACTACAATATACACTCTGCAGAGAACGTCTGCTGTATTCAGGGATAGCTGCTGGAGTAGGGACAGAGAGAGGCATTAGTGGTGTATTAGGTGCTCTGCTACATACCAAACTATATTTGGCACTACTGCTGTGTACCTTGAACTATAAATATATAGGCCTTTCAATTGGCAACTGTACTGTGCGTTCCTCTTGCAAAGTAATTTCTCAATACCTGGTGTTTCATACACACCGTCTGATCACTTAGTACACGGCTGTGTACCTTGAAAAATACAATATATAGGCCTTTCAATTGGCAACTGTACTGTTGCGTTCCTCTTGCCCAAGTAATTTCTCATACCTG
>ONZH01017728.1:0-93448 GCA_900303285.1 Rhinella marina
CCAGGTTCAAAAAGAAAACTGCTGACCGAGGCTCGCATCCGTAATGTATACCGCCGCCAGATAAATAGATATCAGATAGATAAGTATGGCGTGTGTATTCAGCCCCCCTATACTCTGATACCCCTAAATAAATCCAGTGTGACCAATTGCCTTAAAGGGGTATTCCGGTTACCATAAATATAACTTATGTTTTAGACTAATTCATCATCAATAATTACCTAATATAATGTCAGTTTCACATATTTACCGTTCAGTAGTTATAAAGTAGTTTCTTCCTCTGCTACCCACTGTGTTCCTCATAAGTTACCATGACATCGACCTGTAGTTCTGAGCCTTTGTTAGGTCAGGCATGCTCAGTGTGTTGCTATCAGTTATCTAGCTAAATGTCAGTGTACTGCTGATTACTGAGTAGAGTACTGCACTGTGAAATCAGGCAGCCAATCAGTAAAAAGCAACACTCATGAACAAGCAGAAACTCACAGCAGGAAAGCTAGGGATGTGAGGGAAGATCAGGAGCCATGATACTCTCAGTGTGTTGCAGGCTCACAGGAGCTAGACAATGGATTGCAGGGTAAAATCATGCTCTGGTTATATGTATAGGTATGGGCTCTGGTTATGTGTACCGGTATGGGTTCTGGTTATATGTACAGGTATGGTTCTGGTTATATGTACAGGTATGGTTCTGGTTTTATGTATAGGTACGGGTTCTGGTTATATGTATAGGTATGGGTTCTGGTTATATGTATAGGTATGGGTTCTGGTTATATGTACTAGTATGGGTTCTGGTTATATGTACAGGTATGGGTTCTGGTTATATGTACAGGTATGGGTTCTGGTTATATGTACAGGTATGGGTTCTGGTTATATGTACAGGTATGGGTTCTGGTTATATGTATAGGTATAAGTTCTGGTTATATGTACAGGTATGGGTTCTGGTTATATGTACAGGTATGGGTTCTGGTTATATGTACAGGTATGGTTCTGGTTATATGTATAGTATAAGTTCTGGTTATATGTACAGGTATGGGTTCTGGTTATATGTACAGGTATGGGTTCTGGTTATTATTGTACTGGTATGGGTTCTGGTTATATGTACAGGTATGGGTTTCTGGTTAATGTAAGTATGGTTCTGTTATAGTACAGGTATGGGTTCTGGTTATATGTATAGGTATAAGTTCTGGTTATATGTACAGATATGGGTTCTGGTTATATGTACAGGTATGGGTTCTGGTTATATGTACAGGTATGGGTTCTGGTTATATTTACTGGTATGGGTTCTGGTTATATGTACAGGTATGGGTTCTGGTTATATGTACAGGTATGGGTTCTGGTTATATGTACAGGTATGGGTTCTGGTTATATGGACATGTATGGGTTCTGGTTATATGTACTGGTATGGGATGGGTTCTGGTTATATGTATAGGTATAAGTTCTGGTTATATGTACAGGTATTGTCACGCTCGGGTGTGGGGGGAAAAGCCACACCGAGCGTATGAGGGATGGGAACAGACAAAACCAGGGAACTGGTCACCTCCTGCAGGGGACCCTAAGACTAGGCCCTAGCTGGCTACCAGTATGAACTAACCCGGGTGGTAGGAAAGCTCATACACAGGAACCTAATCTGAGTAAACCCTAGAACACCCTGCAGTCTAATGATACAAGAGAGTAACCCGTTCCTCCAAGCGAAAGGAGGAACAGGAGACTCAAACAGGAATAACCAAAGGAAGGGAAAACACTTAACTTTAAGTAGAACTCAGCAACAGGATCTCAGCCGAGATCCACACCACTCTCAACCAGGGATGTAGCAGATATAAACCGCAAGGGATACTGGGAGAGGAAGAGGTAAGTAGGAGACAGCTAATTGCCCAGCGGCAACAGCTGAGGGAAAGGGGTGTGGTGAACAGCACCCAAACCACAGGGAATAGCCTGTCAAACCTGTCACTTAGAAAGCCGCGCAGAACGTCTGATTCCAGACGCAAGACCACTCGTGACAGGTATGGGTTCTGGTTATATGTACTGGTATGGGTTCTGGTTATATGTACAGGTATGGGTTCTGGTTATATGTACTGGTATGGGTTCTGGTTATATGTACAGGTTGGTTCTGGTATAGTGTTACAGGTATGGGTTCTGGTTATATAGTAGGGTTAATGGGTTCTGGTTATATGTATAGGTATGGGTTCTGGTTATATGTAGGTAGGGCTCTGGTTATATGTATAGGTAAGGGGTTCTGGTTATATGTATAGGTATGGGCTCTGGTTATATGTATAGGTAAGGGGTTCTGGTTATATGTATAGGTATGGGCTCTGGTTATATGTATAGGTAGGGGTTCTGGTTATATGTATAGGTATGGGCTCTGGTTATATGTATAGGTATGGGTTCTGGTTATATGTACAGGTATGGGCTCTGGTTATATGTATAGGTAGGGGTTCTGGTTATATGTATAGGTATGGGGCTCTGGTTATATGTACAGGTACGGGTTCTGGTTATATGTACAGGTATGGGTTCTGGTTATATGTACAGGTATGGGTTCTGGTTATATGTACAGGTACGGGTTCTGGTTATATGTACTGGTATGGCGGTTCTGGTTATATGTATAGGTAAGGGGTTCTGGTTATATGTATAGGTATGGGCTCTGGTTATATGTATAGATATGGGTTCTGGTTATATGTACAGGTACGGGTTTCTGGTTATATGTACAGGTATGGGTTCTGGTTATATGTATAGGTATGGGTTCTGGTTATATGTACAGGTACGGGTTCTGGTTATATGTACAGGTATGGGTTCTGGTTATATGTATAGGTATGGGTTCTGGTTATATGTACAGGTATGGGTTCTGGTTATATGTATAGGTATGGGTTCTGGTTATATGTACAGGTATGGGTTCTGGTTATATGTACAGGTACGGGTTCTGGTTATATGTACAGGTATGGGTTCTGGTTATATGTGCAGGTACGGGTTCTGGTTATACGTATAGGTATGGGTTCTGGTTATATGTATAGGTACGGGTTCTGGTTATACGTACAGGTACGGGTTCTGGTTATATGTATAGGTATGGGTTCTGGTTATACGTACAGGTATGGGTTCTGGTTATATGTATAGGTATGGGCTCTCGTTATATGTATTATATGGGTTCTGGTTGGGTCACAGCTTGCAGCCTTAATGCAGTTTTTCAAAAATTAAGTTACTTTACCGGAATACCCCTTTAAGAAGTCACCTAATTAGTACATAGAGTCCACCTGTGTGTGATGTATTTTCAGTATAACTACAGCTGTTCTGTGAAGGCCTGTTAGTGATTAAACAGCATCATGAAAGCCAAGGAACACACCAGACAGGTCAGGAATAAAGTTGTGGAGAAGTGTAAAGCAGGGCAAG
The DNA here is from genome assembly GCA_900303285.1 of Rhinella marina. Lineage (NCBI taxonomy): Eukaryota > Metazoa > Chordata > Amphibia > Anura > Bufonidae > Rhinella > Rhinella marina. The sequence goes on from ONZH01017728.1 coordinate 3,373, forward strand.
GGTTAAAAAAAATATCCCATCCTCTGAACAGGAGCATTGTTCAATCCATCATCCGAAAACTGCAAACACCTAACTTGACTGAGCACTAATTAGAGAAGCCGGCAAGAGGCTCATGGTCATTCTGGAGGAGCTGCAGAGATCCACAGCTCAGGTAGGAGAATCTGTCCACAGGACAACATTTAGTTGTGTACTCCACAAATCTAGCCTTTATGGAACAGTGGCAAGAAGTCCTGGTTGGCACATACTATGTAGAGGACACAGCAAACATGTGGAAGAAGGTGATCTGATCAGATAAGACCAAAGATTAACTTTTTGGCCTAAATTCAAAATGCTATGTGGGGTGAAAAACTTAAAACTGCACATCACCCTGAACACACCCTTCTCACTGTAAAACGTGGTGGCTTTTCTTCAGCAGGGACGGGGGGAAGCTGGTCAGGGTTGACAGGAGAAAAATCCTAGCGGAAAAACTGGTAGAGGCTGCAAAAGACTTGAGGCTGGGGCAGAGGTTCACCTTCCAGCAGGGCAACCGCCCTAAACATCAAGTCAAAGCCACAATGTAATGGTTTAGAAATAAACATCTTCATGTGTTAGACTGGTCCAGAGTCCAGACCTAAATCAAACTGAGAATCTGGGGCAAGCCTTGAACATTGCAGTTCACAGACGCTCTTCTTCCAATCTGACAGAGCTTGAGAATGGACGAAAATGCCAGCCTCTAGGTGTGCACAGCTGGTAGAGACCTACTGGACCCCAAAAGACTGCAGCTGTAATTTCATCAACAGGTGGTCCTACAAATGGGGGCTGAATATACAGTGATCCCTCAAGATACAATATTAATTGGTTCCAGGACGGCCATTGTATGTTGAAACCATTGTAAGTTGAGTAATCGGTTCCAAAGCCCCAAAATGTCATCCAAAATAAGAAATATACGAAGATTTAAAAAAAATAAGCAGATAACTAAGACAGATAAGACAAGTCCTTACATATAACAGCCAGGAGTAGCTGATAACTAGTAACTAATCCAGATATTTACCAGAGAAGTGACCTTGATTGGTTGGATCTGAGTCTGAGACATTGTATGTTGAGTCTGGTTTCAACTTACGAACTTCCGATGGGTCAGAAAAAGACCATTGTATGCTGGAAATCAGTGGCGTAACTACAACTGACCGGGCCCCACAGCAAATTTTAGACGGGGGCCCCCCCTCAGCAACTTTTTCACAACCCCCAACTCACGCATTCCCCACTCCTGTGTCTGGTCAAAACTGTTCTCTCAGACGAGGCCCAGCAGCCGCTCCGTCCGTTTTCTACACGTATATACTGTATATAATGTCATTGTATAATACTGTTGAGGGGGGCCTGACAATAAAATATTTTAGTCTCCCTCCTGAGGGGGCCCCTTGTGGATCTGGGCCCCAAAGCAGCCGCTTCCCCTGCTTCCCCTATTGCTACGCCCCTGCTGGAAATATTGTATCCTGAGGACATTGTATTTTCAGGGATCACTGTAAATGTACTTTCCCGTTGTTTTTTTTTTTTTGTAATTAAAAATTTTGAAAACGTGTAATTTTCTTATCACTTCACTCATACTTGCTACTATCTATCTTTGTATTGGTCTATCAGAAAAAATGTGGAAAGGTTCAAGGGGAATGAATATTTTTTCAACGTACTGTAGATATTAGAAAGATAGATATCCTGACCCCGCTGCATTGGATAGGCTGACTAAGGCCACGTACTTTCACACTTGCTGTAGCCGGACAAAAATTGCAGCACGCTGTTCCGCCTCTTGGGCTTGTTTGCCTTGCTGCGGCCGGACCTCCATTATAGTGAATGGGGCCGGAGCAGACTTCCGGTGGCACGGTGGACTTGTGGTAGCACGGATCCGGCAGAATGTTCCCCCACTGGAAAAGCCTGCCGGTAAAGGCTACTGCAAGTGTGAAAGTAGCCTCAGCTGCTTCAGATCACAACACATCATGTGAATGGTCAGAGAACTCCTAGGCTTTAAAGAATTGTCCTATGTCAATGGTAAATCATTCTGTGTATCCATTAATCCGTTACATGATCATTCTGTGCAAATATCCACCTTTGTCTGATTGTTCTAAAAGGGGGGAGGGGGAGAGATTTTACAATGTTTCCATCTGCCTTTATGTAGCTTTTTGTCAAGTAATAATGTACAAGTTACACGAAACATAAATCTATCTATCTATCTATCTATCTATCTATCTATTTATCTATTATCTATCTATCTATCTATCTATCTATTATCTATCTATCTATCTATTATCTATCTATCTATCTATCTATCTCATATCTATCTATCTATCTATCTATCTATCTATCTATCTATTATCTATCTATCTATCTATCTATCTATCTATCTATCTATCTCATATCTATCTATCTATCTATCTATCTTCTATGTATCTATCTCATCTATCCTATCTATCTATCTATCTATCTATCTATCACTTGATTGTCTGTCTATCTATCTATCTCATATCTATCTATCTATCTATCTATCTATCTATCTATCTATCTATCTATCTATTATCTATCTATCTATCTATCTATCTCATATCTATCTATCTATCTATCTATGTATCTATCTCATATCTATCCTATCTATCTATCTATCTATCTATCTATTATCTATCTATCTATCTATCTATCTATCTCATATCTATCTATCTATCTATGTATCTATCTCATATCTATCCTATCTATCTATCTATCTATCTATCTATCTATCTATCTATCTATCACTTGATTGTCTGTCTATCTATCTATCTCATATCTATCTATCCATCTTCTATCTATCTATCTATCTATCTATCTATCTATCTCTATCTATCTATCTATCTATCTATCTATCTCATATCTATCTCCTATCTATCTATCTATCTATCTATCTATCTATCTTCTATCTATCTATCTATCTATCTATCTATCTATCTATCTATCTATCTATCTATCTATCATCTATCTATCTTCTATCTATTATCTATCTCATATCTATCTATCTATCTATCTATCTATCTATCTATCTATCTATCTATCCATTATTGTCTTTCTATTTGGTGGAACTGTTTGAACCAAGGTATTACATAAACACAATTCTCTCTACTTCTTCTGTGTGAGTAAAAGAACTAATGTCTTAAAGGATCAGTTCTATTGTCGTTCTTTCCTTTGAAATGTCTAATATCAGAAGCAGTAGATTGTGCTGTTTGACCTTCACAACCTGTAGGGGAGATGCCCCTTTAAATTAACTCTGTGTAACCTCTGCGTCCCTGTGTTTTTCAGAACTTGATAAAGAATCTTCCGGAGCAGAAGGAGCTGAGTTCGCTGTCACAGCTGAAGAGCGAGTACGATGATCTGTGTGAGCCGGAGCAGTTTGGAGTAGTGGTATGTACCAAAACAGAGCGATAAGTCAGCGCGGCCTCGTCATCTGTCAGACGGAATAAAAAGAAAGACATTTCAATTGTGTATTGATTTTCCCATTATAGTAACTACTTACATTGGCGTGTGTGAATACTGGCCCACTGCCTCCTGGTGACATTATTTATCAGCGAGCGGCCGCGATCACAGTGAGCCAGGAAAAGGAAACATAATAACAATAATAATAAACAATGTACTTATCCGTGGCGGGTGCACCTACCTCACCGGAGAGTGCACTCATTTCAGAGAGTGAAAGGAATCAAACCATAGAAACGGTCTGCTCTGGAACCAGTCTACGGAGGAACAATGACGCAATTATTAGGCGCCAGGTACCCATGGGCGTGGGGGTTGGCAGCACTTATATTATTTTTGCGGTGCCCATATTGAACTGTCCCCTGAGGAACCAGATTTTCTGTAGGGGAAATGCACGCGTCGGGACTTTAAATATGCTGTTGAATTGTGGAACAATCCAATAAGGGTTTAGCCACTGAGAGGTGAGGGTCCTATCTTTTAGGCTATGTCCAGTACATGGCTGTCATCTTGAAAGCCGCTATATGGGATCAAGGGCAAATCTTTCATGTAGCAGATCAAAGAAAATCAGAATTTTCTTAGAAATCCATTGCCGGAATCAGATTTGCAACACAGTTGTCAACGCAGAAATGTAAAAATTTTAAAGTTCTGTATTCAGCACCACATCAAATAGCTGTGCATCACAGGGAACGTTCCCGGGTGCTGCTGTAACTCTCTATGTTGATAACTTTTGAACCACAAGAGATATTTGAAATCTGATTTTGGCAAATGATTTCTGAGAAAATTCCGATTTTCTTTAATCTGCTATGTGTAAAAATTGCCCTTGATCCCATATAGCGGCTTTCAAGATGGCAGCCATGTACTGGATATAGCCTAACAGATAGGACCCTCAGCCATTACTTTCTAGGGTATTCAGATATTTCATTTTTTTTCTTTCATTTCTGAAATAAAAGGGTGACCTGAGACTTTTGACTCATCCTGTATTATCTATCTATCTATCTATCTATCTATCTATCTATCTATCTATCTATCTATCTCTCATATCTATCTATCTATCTATCTATCTATCTATCTATCTATCTATCTATCCTTCTATCTCATATCTATCTATCTATCTATCTATCTATCTATCTATCTTAGTTTCCCATAGCAACCAATCAAATTCCACCTTTCTTTCACAGCTCCTTTGGAAAATGAAGATGGAATCTGATTGGTTGCTATGGGTAACCGAGCCAGTTCTACTTTACACCAGTTTGATAAATCTCGACCTTTGCCTCCGATGTTGCTGTTTCTGTAGCCGGGATCACCGGACGGTGTACTTACCTCTTACATTACGGTTTTTGGTGCTGACGTTGTGCAGTTGAGTAGAGGCAGGTGTCTGACGGATCGTCTTGTGAGCGGATTCCACAATCAGGTGACTTCTCATGAAAACAGCAACGAGGCAACTACTTGGGAGATTATTAAATTACCTCCACGAAACGGTTTAGCAATTGATAGCGCGTAAGTGGCGCAATTAACACATTGAAGTCAAATTGGGGTATAGAGCGCTGCGTGGCGGTCGTTATTGCTCACTAATGGCCATCGACATGAATGGATACTAATGAGCAATAAGGAAAATTGCAATTCAGCTTTGAAGAGAGAATTAAAAATAAATAAGGGGATAATTAAAGCTAAGTGCTATAATTTATCATGTTTTTGCCAAAAAAAAATCCCTTTTCCCTATTTCATACGAGGTGCAGATTTTTTTCCCCAGTTAATAAAATACTGTATTTTACAAGTGTGGTGCTTCGCCGGGATTCGGAATAGGTTTCCTATAAATATTTAAAGATTTGTGTATTTTTAGCAAATGAGACATTAATCACAGAAAATCAAATTACTGCAAAAAAGATCATTTTTTTTTCTTTTTGCCCCTGTTGCTCACATTTTGTTAGAAGGGTTGATCCTGCTGCACACTTTTTGTTAGAAAAACTCCTCCTGCTGCTTAATTTTTGTTAAAAGGGCTGATCCTCCTGCTCCCTTTGTTAGTAGGGTTGATTCTGCTGCACACGTTTTATTAGAAAAGCTCCTCCTGCTGCTTAATTTTTGTTAGAAGGGTTGATCCTCCTGCTCCCTTTTTGTCAGTAGGGTTGATTCTGCTGTCCACTTTTTGTTAGAAGGGCTCCCCCCCTGCTGTTCCCTTTGTTAGAAGGGTTAATCCTCCTGCTCCCTTTTTGTTAGTAGGGTTGATCCTGCTGTTCACTTTTTGTTAGAAGAGCTCCCTCTGCTACTCCCTTTGTTAGAATGGTTGATCCTCCTGCTCCCTTTTTGTTAGAAGGGTTGATCTTTCTGCTCATTTTTATCCGAAGGGGTCCCCCTGTGCAGGGTTGATTCTACTGCTCACTTTTTGTTAGAAGGATTGATCCTGCTGTTAACTTTTTGTTAGAAGGGCCCCCCCTGCTGCTCTCTTTTTGTTGGAAGGGTTGATCCTACTGCTCACTTTTTGTCAGAAGGACCCCCCTCACTGCTCACGTTTTGTTAGGAGCCCCTTTCCTGTTAACCTCTGGTTAGAAGGGCTCCCCCTGCTGCCCACTTTTTGTTAGAAAAGCTCCTCCTGCTGCTCACTTTTTGTTAGAAGGGCTCCTCCTGCTGCTCACTTTTTGTTAGAAGGGCTCCCCTGCTGCCCACTTTTTGTTAGAAGGGCTCCTCCTGCTGCCCACTTTTTGTTAGAAGGGCTCCCCTGCTGCTCACTTTTTGTTAGAAGGGCTCCTCTTGCTGCCCACTTTTTGTTAGAAGGGCTCCTCCTGCTGCCACTTTTTGTTAGAAGGGCTCCTCCTGCTGCCCACTTTTTGTTAGAAGGGCTCCCCTGCTGCCCACTTTTTGTTAGAAGGGCTCCTCCTGCTGCCCACTTTTTGTTAGAAGGGCTCCCCTGCTGCTCACTTTTTGTTAGAAGGATTGATCCTGCTGTTAACTTTTTGTTAGAAGGGCTCCTCCTGCTGCCCACTTTTGGTAAGAAAAGCTCCTCCTGCTGCCCACTTTTTGTTAGAAGGGCTCCCCTGCTGCTCACTTTTTGTTAGAAGGATTGATCCTGCTGTTAACTTTTTGTTAGAAGGGCTCCTCCTGCTGCCCACTTTTTGTTAGAAGGGCTCCACCTGCTGCCCACTTTTGGTAAGAAAAGCTCCTCCTGCTGCCCACTTTTTGTTAGAAGGGCTCCTCCTGCTGCCACTTTTTGTTAGAAGGGCTCCTCCTGCTGCCCTCTTTTTGTTAGAAGGGCTCCCCTGCTGCTCCCTTTTTGTTAGAAGGTCACCCCCCTGATGATTCCTGTTTGTTAGAAGGGTTGATCCCGCTGCTCCCTTGTTAGAAGAGCTCCTCCTGATGCTCACCAATTGATGAAAGATCTCCCTCTGTTCCCTGGACCTCCAGTGATCGACTCTTATTCATTGAGGAACCTAGAAGCCAATGTTCAGTTTCCATGCAGCGCCCCCACAGGTGTAATGAAGCATTACATGATACTTATTACAATAAGTCTTCAGTTTCTTGCAATGCCCGGACATGCTGAATCTTCTGGAGGGAGAGACACTCTTTGCAGCTCACATTGAGGTTCTGAATAATGGCGTCTCCTCTATTCTCATAACATCCAAATAGGATATTGAAAATATGTAACATTTTAGTATTCAGGAAAAAAAAAATTGCTTATTTTTGTAAACGGCATTTAGCCCCAAGGAACATACCTTTAAATGAGGGTGCTCCTACTTAAAGGCTATGAACACCATAAAGGGGCAATTTTTTATGATTGCATTTTATACTTTTTTGTGCTAAATAATAGTAATAATATTATTACTATTATTATTATTATTTTAACTGGCTTTATTGAAACTTTTCAACTGTTTTAGTCCTACAGGGGTTAAGTTTCAGTTTTCAGTTTCACGGTGAAACCGTCAGAATTCTGCTCCAATAGTTCTATGTACACCCCTGATCTCTGAACTCCTGACAGCTCCTAAACATTAGTTCAAGCCACATTCTTAATCTCCATTCACACGTCCGTACTTTGTATCCGCACCCATTTCCGCAATTTCGGGCAATTATGCGGATAGGATGCGGATACATTCATTTCAATGGGTCCCGAAAAAATGTGGACAGTACACCGTGTGCTGTCCGCATCCGTGTCTCCGTTCCGACTGTCCGCATAAAGAAATCCTCCTGACCTACTTCTATCCCGATTTTGCACTCCGTAGCTCAATGCAAGTCTATGGAACCTCCAAAAATCCGGAAGACATGTCATCCGCATTTGCGGTTTCGGCTCCAGGATGTGCTAAAATACAGACGTGTGAATGAAGCCTTAGCAACTACAAGGAGTGTTTGGGGCTGTGAGGAACTCAGATATAAGGTCCACACTGGACATCAAGGAGTCGGTGCAGAAACCTGATGGGCTCAGAGTGAAAATGAAAGCTGGATAATCTGCCAGTAGACTAGAACTTTACCCCAAGTAGAATGCAAGGCTGGCGTACATAGGAAAGCATTGCACATCCAAGGATGAAGCTCTGATGAAGGTCAGGCTTGTTTCCTCCATGGGGCCTCGTATCGGACACAGGGGCCGTCTATAGGATCCATGCATCCATGAATGTGATACAACTCTCGTCTCTGGCAGGCAGCATCTGAGGACTTCATTTCAGGTGGCGGTATAATCCGATTGTTGTGATGTACGACTTTGATATTAGAGAATGGGATCCTGCCCACAAAGACAATTTTTAATACCAAGAAACAAGCAGAGTACGGTGACCTCGCTCAGCGCGGAAAATTCCCCAGCCTAACCGGGAAATGAAGTCTCTTATAGATAAAGAACGTTTTATGGAGGAGAAGGAGATAATTGTCCAGCTGGGGAGATGTTACACTGCAAGGGACAAAGGCTTAAAAAACAAAAGTGAGAAAAAAGTTCTTACTACCCATTGTAATCTATCTATTATCTATCTATCTATCTATCTATCTATCTATCTATCTATCTATCTATCTATCTATCTATCTCATATCTATCTATCTATCTATCTATCTATCTATCTATCTATCTATCTATCTATCTATCTCATATCTATCTATCTATCTATCTATCTATCTAGATACTAAACAGAGAATGGCAGCAGCACTAGATAAGCCAAGAGACATAAAATGAACATGAAATGAACATGTAAAGAAGTAAAGGAGTAAAAAAAAGCACAATTGCTATGTAGTCTATAAAGTATATCAAGTGGAAGCTCTTAGCGCATATAAATGATCATAAATATGTCGGGCTCATCCACCAACGATCAAGGTGGCTTCCAATCGGATGAGTCCTACACTAACACTGACCTGCATCCTACATAAACCGGCAGGCCCATATCAGGAGAACACCATACCTGGTCAGAAGCTGCACCAGTGTGAACAGGAGTGCTAAATTCCCAGAGGAGGCCAGTCTTCCTCTATATATACAAAATTACAAAAAACGGACAGCACCTCCTACAGGTGAGAGTCAGGTGCAAGCTGTAGGATGCAGGTCAGTGTTAGTGTAGGACTCATCCGATTGGAAGCCACCTTGATCGTTGGTGGATGAGCCCGACATATTTATGATCATTTATATGCGCTAAGAGCTTCCACTTGATATACTTTATAGACTACATAGCAATTGTGCTTTTTTTTACTCCTTTACTTCTTTACATGTTCATTTCATGTTCATTTTATGTGTCATGGCTTATCTAGTGCTGCTGCCATTTTCTGTTTAGTATTTAATTAGCCAGCAGGTAGCTTGCACCTGACTCTCACCTGTAGGAGGTGCTGTCCGTTTTTTGCAATTATGTATATATAGAAGAGGACTGGCCTCCTCTGGGAATGTAGCACTCCTGTTCACACTGGTGCAGCTTCTGACCAGGTATGGTGTTCTCCTGATATGGGCCTGCCGGTTTGTGTAGGATGCAGGTCAGTGTTAGTGTAGGACTCATCCGATTGGAAGCCACCTTGATCGTTGGTGGATGAGCCCGACATATTTATGATCATTTATATGCGCTAAGAGCTTCCACTTGATATACTTTATAGACTACATAGCAATTGTGCTTTTTTTTACTCCTTTACTTCTTTACATGTTCATTTCATGTTCATTTTATGTCTCTTGGCTTATCTAGTGCTGCTGCCATTCTCTGTTTAGTATCTAATTAGCCAACAGGTAGCTTGCACCTGACTCTCACCTGTAGGAGGTGCTGTCCGTTTTTTGTAATTTTATCTATCTATCTATCTATCTTATATCTATCTCATATCTATCTATCTATCTCATATCTATCTATCTATCTCATATCTATCTACCTATCTCATATCGATCTATCTATCTCAATCTATCTATCTATCTATCTATCTATCTATCTATCTATCTATCTATCTTATATCTATCTATCTATCTATCTATTATCTATCTATCTATCTATCTATCTCATATCTATCTATCTATCTCATATCTATCTATCTATCTATCTCATATCTATCTATCTATCTATCTATCTATCTATCTCATATCTATCTATCTATCTATCTCATATCTATCTATCTATCTCATATCTATCTACCTATCTCATATCGATCTATCTATCTCAATCGATCTATCTATCTCTATCTATCTATCTATCTATCTTATATCTATCTCATATCTATCTATCTATCTATCTATCTATCTATCTATGTCAATCTATCTATTATTTATCTATCTATCTATCTATCTATCTATCTATCTATCTTATATATATCTCATATCTATCTATCTATCTATCTATCTCATATCTATCTATCTATCTATCTCATATCTATCTATCTATCTCATATCGATCTATCTATCTCAATCGATCTATCTATATCTATCTATCTATCTATCTATCTATCTATCTATCTTATATCTATCTTATATCTATCTATCTATCTATCTATCTATCTCATATCTATCTCATATCTATCTCTCTATCTATCACATGTCTATTTATCTATCTATCTATCTATCTATCTATCACATATCTATCACATATCTATCACATATCTATCTATCTATCTATGTCAATCTATCTATTATTTATCTATCTATCTATCTATCTATCTATCTATCTATCTATCTACAAAAACAGAAAATCCAGCAGCACAGTTAGAAAAAAAAGATGGGTGCAAATCCTCAGGACACTTGGTACATGAATCCACTTTAGATAAATCCACAGAAAGTAAGTTGAATGGGTGAAGACCCTTTTATTACCCTCAGCAAGAGGGTAATAAAAGGGTCTTCACTCATTCACCTTACTTTGGAGTGCTGCCTTACTTTTTGTGGATCTATCTCCTATCTATCTATATCTCTATCATTCTATCTACTAACTACTATCTACTACTATTTACTATCTACTATTTATTATCTATCTATCTATTATCTATCATCTATCTATCTATCTCATATCTATCTATCTATCTATCTATCTATCTATCTATCTATCTATCTATCTATCTATCTATTATCTATCATCTATCTATCTCATATCTATCTATCTATCTATCTATCTATCTATCTATCTATCTATCTATCTATCTTTCTATCTATTATCTATCATCTATCTATCTCATATCTATCTATCTATCTATCTATCTATCTATCTATCTATCTATCTATCTATCTATCTATCTCATATCTATCTATCTATCTATCTATCTACGTCCGGTCTGATTTCCTATCATTATTTATTAGCTCTGAGGTTTGATGTGTCACATTTGCTGTTAATTGTTCTTTAATAGCCTGACACCTACTAAGAAAAAGGATCTGTTGACCTGGAAATGTCAGTGGTGATTCCTTTATATTCCGGTGTTAATGTCATCTCTTTGTGACATGAGGCCGAGTCATTTCATCAACCTCTACGTGTCCGCCACGAGTGATTAGATTTCGGAGGTTGTGTAGTAAATGTGGCCCATAAGCATCGTATAATGGCAGGTAAATCTCATCAGAGGTGGCGGAGGTGAGGACAGCTCGCCTTCTGAATATGTTTTTACCTTTTAAATACGGAATGATAGCAATGTCTTTGGTCCTCGACCCCTATGTAATATCACCAGGGGAATAACCCCTACTTGGCCGGCGGCCACGGTCCGGGCTGGAGAAGGTCATGGACCTTGTGGAGTTTATTACCTTTAGAAAAAAAAAATAGTATAATGAAACATCAGTGACAGTGGAAAATGAACCTCATGCTGTATTCAGATATTATCAGGGGTTCATACAGAAGATAAAGGGTCATATAGCCAAAATCTCACTGCTGGTTCAACCCACCTCAGTGACCATCCAAGGACAGGACCTCCACGTTGTCAACAGACTAAGTTCTTGTGTAAAGCGCAACATTGTTGCCTTGTGTTCTGCTTTTGTAGCACCAGTGCTGATCAGGAGGAGCTGTGGGCTTCTTGAAGAAATAAGTGACTGGTCCTGGTTGGCCCCATCATCTATGCAGATCTCCCTTCTCCAGAGCAAGCAAGTGGGACCTTCTGTCCTCAAACCCCAGCACCACAATGGTCTACCCTCTTCTATCTGTATTTAGAGCCCTTCTCTCCTTTGTACATGATGGCACTAGCCCAGGGAAGGTTAATGCCCATGAGCAAGGAGGTGGGTGGAAACTGAAGGTGCTCCTAACCTGTTCTTAGTGACAACTCAAGGAGTTGACTCTTTGGTGGGTATGCCCTTAAAGGGCATCTGTCAGCAGTTTTGTCCCTACGAGACTGGCTGACCTGTTACATGTGCACTTGGCAGCTGAAGACATCTGTGCTTGTCCCTTGTTCATATGTGCCCGCATTGCTGAGAAAAATGATGTTTTAATATATGCAAATGAGCATTTAGGAGCAACGGGGGTGTGGCCATTTCACCTAGAGGTTCTGCTCTCTCTGCAACTGCTGCACTCTCTACACTTTGACAGGACCAGGTGGTGAAATCGCTATCACACCTGTCAATCAAAGTGCAGAGGGTGCGGCAGTTGCAGAGAGAGCAGAGCTTCTAGGTGTAATGGTAACGCCCCTGTTGCTCCTAGAGGTTCATTTGCATATTTCAAAACATTATTTTTCTCAGCAATGCGGGCACATACGAAGATGGGACCAACACAGATGCCTTAAGCTGCCAAGCGCACATGTAGCAGGTCAGCCAGTGTCATAGGTACAAAACTGCTGACAGATGCCCTTTAAAAGTGTTATACCACATCAATATTACATGTAATGAACAGGGCATTCCAAATGACGTATGAAATATACATACAATAAAAATATTGTAAGTTTTTTGTTATGTACAGTACATTTATCTCTCTGGTAGCGCCCCCTGCTGTTTACTCTTCTGTCCACCTTGTCCTGCATTCAGTGGTGGACTGACATGCTCAGTAGCTTCCCTGCTTCCTATCCCTCCCTCAGTATTCAGAAGAAGTTTTTTTTAATATATAGAAGGTACATCTCTCTCCTGATACTATAGAAAGACATTGTGATGGTGGGGGAGGGGAGGCATTACATACCGCATATATCTGTCAGGTTACATGTGCGGTACTGTGCAGGGGAGGATAGGGCTAGCTAGATTCAGGTGCTTGAGGAGCTGCTGCCCACCCACAAAAAGGGAAGCAAGTCCTCCAGATAAGTGAGGGATAACCCCTTTAAAAAATATCTTCCTTATAATTTATGCAGAAAGACATTTTGCAACTTTGTTGCAGCATCTCTTCTTCATAAAGCTTCTATATAATCCATTACAATGCGATGAATCCGATGAAGGAAATGGAAAATGAGCTGCAGCTTACATTGCACATTTTCACAGAGCAGATGTGTTTTTGTTAATTTCTATATTTAAAAAAATAAGCAAAATTTGAAAAACATTCAAGTGAAATCCACAGGGTTGGACAGAATGGACCAAGCATTCATTAAATCTGTCCAGTAGTTAAAGGGGTTTTCCCATCTCAGACACCGCTAGGATATTCCCCCATTGCCTGATAGAGGTGGGACCCGCACCTACACAGAGAACGGAGTGGAGAAAGTGGTGACCGGAGGACCCCGAGTGTCACTGGGTCCGGCCTCCACCAAGCGTTCTCTCCATACTTCTGAATTGGAGCACACTGCGCTTGTGCGGCCACCTCTCCCATTCATTTATATGGGGCCGATGGAAATAGCAGAGTCGGCGGCCCCATAGAAATGAATGGAGGGCGTCTGCGCATGCACAGTGCTCCATCCACAACTTCTGGGCCTCTGTTCTCAGTGTAGGTGTCGGTCCCACCACTGGGACCACACCTGTCAGACAATGGGGGCATGCCTCCCTTGTCTCAGATGGGAATACCCCTTTAAGAATGGCTCCTCCGTGTCACACATTCTCCATATTTTACTTATTTACCTCCAGACCCCCCCCCCCTCTATGTCACTGGACCTACGTAATTTTATTGGAGCTTTTCTTATTGGGAGTAAGTAAGAATATGAAGTTTTATTCTGCCATATCCTTTTCCTGCAAGTGCCCAGGGCGGGGTTCATTGTGTAGGGTCCCTGCACTGTGCCTCACCTCTGCTCATACTGACAGCTGTATCATCTAACCAGGAAACAACTACAGGTGTCACCCAGAGCAGAAGGGAGGGGCTGTGAAGCAGATCAACGCAGAGAGCACTTCGCAGTGAAGCTCCACCCTGGACACTTGCAGGAGCAAAATCTGGCAGAATAAAACTTTATATCCTCACTTACTCCTGATGATAAAAGGTGCACAAAAGTTATGTTTTTTTTCTCTCCCCATCCCCTACCTAGTGCTGTCAGCAGTTTAGCATGGTCAAAACTGCTAACAGTCTCCTTTTAAGGTTGCAGTGGATTGCACCCATGTGTGTCTTTTTCTGTGGCATGCTGCACTTTTTTTTAGTAGGATTTACATAAGAGAAAGCACAAATTTGGACTTTGTTTAAAAAAATATTTTGTATTACTGTTTTGCTTTACATTGGAATATAAGGACTTTATTTGACTGGGAATTAAATATTTTAAGCACTTTGAAATGCCTGGTTTAGTCATGTGACTTTTAAATGGCTCCAATGGTATGTGAATTATTTTAGGTAATTGATTCATTATACAGGTAGCTAAAGTGGGGGTAGCAGTGGCAGAGCAGATAGGGAGGGCCCAGCTACTGGTGTACACCCTGGATTTGTCATCCCGAAGCCCAGCCTCCATACCTTCCATCATGTCCTTATTTATGACCCCTCCTCCTCACTGCTCAATCACTGTTTGGTTCCCCTCACTGCTCAATCACTCAATTGCTGCTTGGTTTCCTGTACTGCTCAGTGATTACTCAATGAATCTCACTGCTCAATTACTATTAATTCTCCTTTACTGTTCAATTACTATTAACTCCCCTCACTGCTCAATCACTGTTTGTTCCCCTCACTGCTCAATTGCTGCTTAATTTCCCTTACTACTTAATGATTTCTGGGTGCCTCTCACTGCTCCATTACTGTCAATCCTCCCTTACTGTTCAATCAATATTATCCTCCCCCCTCGCTGCTCAATTACTGCTGGCTTCCATTATTGCTCAATTACTGCTGAGTCTCCCCCCTCTGCTCAGTTACCGCTGGGTCCCCCCCACTGCTCAATTACTGTTTGGTTTCCCGTACTGCTCAATGATTTCTGTGTGCCTCTCACTTCTCAATTACTGTTAATTTTCCTTTACTGTTCAATTACTATTAGCCCCCCCCACTGTTCAATCACTGTTTGTTCCCCTCACTGCTCAATTGCTGCTTCATGTCCCTTAGTGCTCAATGATTTCTTGGTGCCCCTCATTGCTCCATTACTGTAAATCCTCACTTACTGTTCAATTTTTATTAGCCGCCCCCCCCCCCACTGCTCATTTACTGTTTGGTCCCCTCACTGCTCAATTAATGTTTGGTCCCATCACTGCTCAATTACTGTTTGGTTCCCTCACTGCTCAGTTAATGTTTGGTCCCCTCACTGCTCAATTACTGTTTGGTCCCCTCACTGCTCAATTACTGTTTGGTCCCCTCACTGCTCAATTACAGTTTGGTCCCCTCACTGCTCAATTGCTGTTTGGTCCCCCCACTGCTCAATTGCTGTTTGGTCCCCTCACTGCTCAATTGCTGTTTGGTCCCCTCACTGCTCAATTGCTGTTTGATCCCCTCACTGCTCAATTGCTGTTTGATCCACTCACTGCTCAATTGCTGCTTGATTCCATTCATTGCTCAATTGCCGCTGGGTCCCCCTCACTGCTCAATTACTGTTTGGTCCCCTCACTGCTCAATTACTGTTTGGTCCCCTCACTGCTCAATTGCTGTTTGATCCCCTCACTGCTCAATTGCTGTTTGGTCCCCTCACTGCTCAATTGCTGTTTGGTCCCCTCACTGCTCAATTGCTGCTTGATTCCATTTATTGCTCAATTGCCGCTGGGTCCCCCTCACTGCTCAATTACTGTTTGGTCCTCTCACTGCTCAATTACTGTTTGGTCCCCTCACTGCTCAATTACTGTTTGGTCCCCTCACTGCTCAATTTCTGCTTGGTTTCCCTTTCTGCTCATTGATTTCTGGGTGCCTCTCATTGCTCCATTACTGTAAGTCCTCCCTTACTGTTCAATTACTATTATCCCCCCCTCGCTGCTCAATTACTGCTAGGTCCCATTCATTGCTCAATTACTGCTGAGTCTCCCCCTCTGCTCAGTTACTGCTGGGTCCCCCTCACTGTTCATTTGCTGCTTGGTTTCCCTTACCGCTCAAAGATTTCTGGGTGTCTCACTGCTCAATTACTGTAAATTCTCCCTTACTGTTCAATTGTTCAATTACTATTTGCTTCCCCCTCCCCTCACTGCTCAATTATTGCTGGGTTCCATTCATTTCTCAGTTACTGCTGTGCCTCACCCTCAGCTCAGTTACCGCTGGGTCCCCCTCACTGCTCAATTACTGCTTGCTCTATACAACAGAGGCTCCACCTTTTAAGTGGCTTCCTCATCATATGAAACCATTATTTTTCTTCCACGTACCATGTGCAGGACCCACTTTGACTCTTCCCACAAAATGACACCTACTGTATTTTACGATTTGAGCTATGCTTTCATTATTTTCCCCAGGACCACACTATGACAATGCTTCAGTCAGTCATTACCAGCCGTGCCGATGCATTCAAGCATTTAAATTATTACCATAATTTAATATTTTGCATTCTGAGGAGCAGAACCCTGGCCGAGGCACCGCACACAACTCACTGTGGAGACATTTTGACCTTCTCCAGCTTTTCTCGTTCCTTCTAAAATCCTCCGCCTGAGGCCACAATTTACTCTTTGCCCTGCTCACATTAAGCACATTACAATTTGGGGACACATTTGTCAAGCTGAGAGCAGCGATAAGACTCCGCTGTCTCTAACTTAATTTTTTGAAACAATGATTGTCACCAACAGGTCAACACATAATGTATCTTCATCGCACTGGAATCGAGCATTGCGCTTGTTACACTGGATATTGGGCCATAATTACATGGGAATTCAGGTTTTCTAGCATTGTGCAAGTTACTAATCTGCTTTGTGAGTCAATTTCTTACCGTTTTCAAGATTTCTACTTGCTGTCAGTGACTGAAAACTTGTACAGATAGACTACTTCTCACAGCTGGGTGTGTGGGCACTTTAAGATGAATGAAGAAGTGATACTTTGTATCTATTATGATTGTATCAGACCTCAGAACCATTCTATTTGTTGCTAATTTGTGTGTGTGTGTGTGTCCCCTTTTCTGGTCAGATTTCTTCATTCTTACACAGAGGGCACAATCCCTGGCACCAGTGAGGGGGTTTTGTCGCAGTGCCCACCACCTTTCGGACCCTGCCCTTTGTATTCTTGAGTTTTAATGTGTTTTTGGCCGTAAATCACAGAGTTAATTAAGGACGGAAAATGGCTCTTTTTGTCTGACGTATAAAACGCCTGAAGCTGATTTTTTTTGAGAGCTCCTTATATTTCTGAAGATTAAAATAAAAGTCCTCAAACTACAGACGTCACCATGGCAACCGCAAAGAGCGGCAACCAAAGAGCCACATCACCTCTTCCCGAAAACCAGAAAAAGGGGATCTTTGCACTTCTTATTTATAGGAACAACACTAAACTTTGACAAACCCTCTTAATATACAGGACATATAAAAGGCTTGGATATAAACTGTATCACACATGACTGGATTAGATACAGCAGCTCAGCAGATAATAACAGACATTATAGGCTTAGACACACAGCTTGGCAGACAGTATCACACATGATACGATTTGATACAGCAGTTCCAGATACCGTATCTGACATGACTGGATTAGATACACAGCTTAGCTGACTGTATCACATATGATAGAAATAGATACAGCAGCTCGGCAGACCATATCAGACATAGCAGGCTTAGCTAAACAGCTCAGAAGACTGTATCACACATGATAGGCTTAGATACAGCAGCTCAGAATACAGTATCACATATTACTGGATTAGATATAAGATCTCAGCATACAGTATCACACAAGATTGGATTAGATACAACACCTCAATAGACAGTATCACACATGATTGGATTGGATACCAGACTAGCAAACTGTATCACACAACATAGATTTAGATACACAAGCATTGCACATTAAGGACAGTATCTGGCATTGCCGGACAGTACCTGAATGTGCGTCGGCCCTAATAGCTATAATGGGGTTTGGTAGAGACCCGGACACAACCCGGTAATTATACTGAGAGTCATCTAGTTAAAAAAAGCTACGGGGATCCAGAGAGCTGCGGCAGGCTGTTTCCTTCCAAAACTGCCTGCAGATATCTTAAGGCTTTATTTCAGAAATAAAAGGGAAAATGAAATATCTGAATATCCCAGCAAGTAATGTGTGACGCGGACTATCTTTTAGGCTATGTCCCGTACATGGCAAACATCTTGAAAGCTGCCATGTAGAATCAAGGGCAAATTTTCCAATGTATCATATCAAAAAAGACCAGAATTTTCTCAGAAATCGATTGCTGCAATTAGATTTTCAATATCTTTTGCAGTTCAAAAGTTATCAACACAGAAAGTTAGAACAACACCAGGGAATGTTCCCTGTGATGCACAGCTATTTGTCGTGTTCAATGTGTTGTCCATGGTGCTAAACTTTCTGTGTTGATAACTTTTGCAAAGAGATATTGCAAATCTGATTGTGGCAATCGATTTCTGAGAAAATTCTGGTCTTATTTGATTTGCTACACGACCCCCTTCCCATTGGAAAACAATTACCCTTTATGCAATATGGGGGCTTTCAAGATGACGGCCATGTTCTGGACGTAGCCTAAAAGATAGGCCTCCTCGCCCATTACTTGCTGGGTATTCAGATATTTCATTTTCCCTTTCGTTTCTGAAATAAAAAGGTGTCTTGAGACTTTTGCCTCACCTTGTAGATAAGATATAGAAGCACAGCAGACAGCTAAGAAGACATTATCAATATGACTGGTTTAGATACAGCAGCTCGGCATCCAGTATCTGACATGAATGGATTAGATACAGCAGCTCAGTTTAAAGCATCACACACGATTGATTAGATACAGCAGCTCAGCAGTATTAGGTAGAAGACTACGTGGAAGATGAACTTCTAGCAGCCATTCTGGGGGACGTATCCTTGTCAGAGTTTCTCCCTCACGCATGACCCTTCCCCCTTTTTATAAACCAGTTGTTCTGTTTTCCTCACCAAACGATAGTTTTCCGCACTTTTACAGTAAAATATCACCTTGTTGAGGCCTGCATTTAGCATAATTGAATCCTTCAGCGTGTAGCCACATGGTAGTTTTATCACATTTCAGTGTGTAATTATACTAAATGCTCTGTGATTGTGTGCATATAGTTGCTTGTGTAGGTTATAGCATTGCCGAGTGAAGTATAGCATGCCAAATCCCGCACTCTCTGTAATTACGGGATGCTGGCACTATATGCCGTAATTTATACCTTAACCTTGCAGTTCCTCCTCAACCTGCTGTAATCTGGTAGACACTGGGATGAGTAGACAGGTAGAGGCAGCCATGTACGAATACCGGAAACCAAAGTCTCCAAGACTCCCCAGTGACCAATGGATGCCAACATGCTCTCCAGCTACTGTGATACTACCACTCCTAGCATCCCCTACAACTGCAGGGTCTATTGGGACAACAGAACTGCTACATTTCTTTGGTTTCCTCCTGGATCTGAATACTTTTTTAATTCCATGTATGAAAAATTTTGTATAGTTACTCATTAAAATGTATCTGTATGGTACCACTTCATTTCTTATTTCGTTGAGCTGCTCACTGAGAATGCCGCACATGCTCAGTTTCATCTTTCATCTGCCTCCTGAGCTGTGATAGGGAGAGCTGAGACACACCCCTGAGCTGTGATAGAGAGAGCTGAAACACGCCTCCTGATCTGTGATAGGAAAAGCGGAGACACGTCTCCTGAGCTGTGATAGGGAGAGCTGAGACACGTCTCCTGAGCTGTGATAGGGAGAGCTGAGACATGCCTCCTGAGCTGTGATAGGGAGAGCTGAGACACACCTCCTGAGCTGTGATAGGGAGAGCTGAGACATGCCTCCTGAGCTGTGATAGGGAGAGCTGAGACACACCTCCTGAGCTGTGATAGGGAGAGCTGAGACACACCTCCTGAACTGTGATAGGGGGAGCTGAGACACACCTCCTGAGCTGTGATAGGGAGATATGAGACACGCCTCCTGAGCTGTGATAGGGAGAGATGACACGCCTCCTGAACTGTGATAGGGAGATCATGGACACACACCCTTAGCAGCAGGGGAAAAGACACTCCCCTTGAGCTGTCAGCTTGATATAAATCAAGCAGAGTACAGGGCTGGTTTCAGCTTTGTTAGAAAGATTTAGGCATGTACTATATGATTTCTGATTTTAGTTTTTTACATTATTCGTGGGCTAACCCCTTTAAGTAAAAAAATAGACCATAGTGGCAAGTGATTGACTCCAAAGGCAGCAAAATGCTTTTTTTTCCTCCTGGACCTTTGGATCCCACTATGGCATTATAGTCTGGGCTCATCAAAGGATCCTCTGGTACTCTGGTGAGCCAGTCTGACCCTGAAAGCATCTAAGCACAGATTTTCAGCGGGTACATTGTGTAATTTTAAGTCAAGCAAACTTTTCTAGAGGGTATTAAGAAAATGTACCAAAATAGTGAAATGGGACCCTTCTGATAAGTAATATTGTCTGCCGTGGAGAACCCTGTTAGGTCCTTGTCCTACTAAAACATTCCTATCCCAATATATGTTTGCTCTTCCATATTCATACAAGTAGAAGAACTCAAATGGAAGATACTGTAATACTACAAGTTTCTTAGATGTACGTTGCACCCAGTCCTCTATAAGTATAGACCTAGAGGAGCAGCATAAAGATCCAAAATGGAACATTGTTACTCCTGTCCGAGGAAAATGCTTTATTCTGGAGTCACCTCTAAGTGTATCGGCCATTGTAATCTTAGTTTTGCTGAAGACTAATGAGCTGCACATACTGTAGCTCTTCACAATATGACCCGTATAAGATGGAGAATATCTAAGGTGCCCTCAGCTATTCATCTGGTGTCCATCTTTACTCTCTAAGTGCCCCAGTTACAAGTCAGAGATGTTCTCTCCCTTAACCCTCTCTAGTAAGTTAATGTAGGGAAAAGGAAGGAAAGGAGGATAGAGATTGAGAGATAAAGGAGTAGGGACACCCCATAATCATAACTAGAGTTTCTTCGGAGAGGAGTGTGCTGATTTTGCAGGGGAAAATGACCGGTCCACCCATATGATGAGAAGAGGGAGTCAGCATCATGATGTGAGGAGCAGAATGGAGACAAAAAGGTGGTCACAGACTGGTGACAGAATAGTTAGGGGTATTTGCTCATGACTATAGATAATATTTGCATTTATATCAACTACAAAGAATACATTTGCTGTGTTTTCTTACTACAGATGAGCACAGTGAAAATGCTGCGGCCACGTCTTAACGGGATCCTCTTCAAGTTGACCTTTGAGGAACACATAAGCAACATCAAGCCTGACATCATAGCAGTGACACTGGCCTGTGAGGAGCTAAAGAAGAGTGAAAACTTCAAGAAAATGCTAGAACTGGTGTTACTGGTGGGAAATTATATGAACTCTGGCTCCAGAAATGCAAAGTCCCTCGGCTTTAATATCAGTTTCCTCTGCAAGGTAAGAGATTGTACACAGGGATACATATGGGATGGTCAAGGACTGGGACTCAATGACTCAATTAAAATCCTTGGTAGGCTACAACGAGATGATTTTTTCTTCATAGTGGACCACTAGAGGTGCACAGTTGGACAGGAGCCCAGTTTTGATTGTAGGGTGATTGTATTATTATTGTGGCACCAGTCTTGGGTTTGCATAAAAAAGCCCTAATTTTGAAGACCCCAAAACTAGTAAAATAGGCTTGTGCTTTCAGATCTATTACTTTTCTGGTGCATCATACCATTGTTCATTATATATGTGCCTTTTTGGGAATATAATAACTAAAAAGTAGTTAAAAATCAAACAAACAGGGGCTCCTAGAATTGGTCACTTACAAGCAAAAAGTCCACGGTGGTCATGGTCAATAAACTCAAACGTTTTGTGCCTGGGTCCAACACTTCTTGAGGGCATGACTTCTCAATGGTGACTCCAGTAGGTTCTCCATGTTTGGTATTCCGATAATTTATCTTCTTAAGAACATATCACAAAGTGATGAGAGAGTTTTTGTGGACTCAAAATTTTAAGAAGCCCGGTGTACTGCCCGACGTTGTGGCACATGCATCATTTCCTCTATCAATCAAGCATGGAGCATATCTAATAATTTTCCATTCTTTTATCATCGTTAACTGAGATTATGCAGCACGTTTCAAATTCTGATGTGAATCCCGATGGACTCCCAAATGGGTTGTATATTCACTGTCCATACTAATAACATTTTGGAATGTTAGATTTCATCCTCTACTTTTGCATTGCGTCGTTGTTTCAAGAAGGTTCTATTCATGGCACTTCTCATCTATCCCTAGGTCCACTTTATTTCCTTGCCACCACTCCTCCACCTTTTCAACAGGGGAAGATTGGTCATAGACCTTACAGGGAATTTTCCTGGTGGGTCGATTCCCAGTGGGCCATCTGGGCCCTCCTAGTGGCCCATCAGTGGAAGTTTCTGGGGATGTACTTTGTGCGGGTGGCAGTATTATGTGATGGACTGTGGTATTTGGCTCAGTTTCGGTCATATAATGTGCCGCAATATGGTATTGCTGGCCCTGCCTTCCATCATTTTGGACCCAACTACAAAACGGGGCCACTTTTAGTATTTTTTCCAGGGTCCAGTCCGCCCTTACCTTTCAAGATTTGCCAGCGCAAGTGAGTGTACTGATGTTTGTGGGACCTTCTCCGCACGTCGGTGCTCTCTGTCCTTTTTTTATCTTTTTCTTCATGTATTATACCCTACCATGGACTATATTTAAAGTATTGTTGTTGCTAGATATCTTTTTCATTAATAAAATACTACCCTTTTTGCTATGTTTGTGTGTGGACAGATGAATTACATTTAGGTGGTCCCTGATTACAAACAAAGTTGAGGCTCTGCTGTGGGACCTTGCTGTAGAGCAGGGATGCTCAACCTACGGCCTTCCAACTGTAAAACTACAACTCCCACCATGCCTTGCTGTAGGCTGATAGTTGTAGGCTGTCCAGGCATGCTGGGAGTTATAGTTTAGCAACAGCGGGAGGGCCACAGGTTGGGCATCCATGCTGTAGAGCATAACCAGTAAAGCTCTTTTGTTTTATTATTATGTATGGTAAAAATGCAACACGTTTCGGGGTCATGATTTTAAAATAGAGGCCCCGACTCGAAAATGCATTATAGAATCGGTCCAAACTAGAACCGGTCTTAAGTTGAGTGGTACCTTATGTTGTCTACCCATTATATACCATATAGTGGCCAAATAATACAGTCATATAGTGCTCGAAAACCAGTACCTGAGTCTGTTACCAAGTGTGGTCCAAATGTAGAATGGGTCAGGGTCAGTAATGACAGGTGATGAGCCCTCTCTGCACACCCCTTAGGCCACCGCTGACTGATGCAGCTCCAGCATTTGATTTTAGCTTTTCAGTCTTGACTTTGTGTAAAATTTGACAGCTGCCGCCACAACTCATAAAGTTTACTGCAGGAGTCACTCCATTAAATTGGCACTCTCTACGGCTCCGTCCTATACATTTCTGCCCCTGTCACCATTCCCGCTGAATCCCTCCACTCAGCGGGTAAATAATTCATATCCTCTCCGTTATTTCTTTCCAGGTAAGTTTTACTTTTTTCCTTTGGTTTGATGACAGCTCCTTGATTTTTGTCATCCTTTCCTCTACAAGTAAATGCTTTCTGGCGTCTCAATTATTAAAGGAGCCGATGATTCCAAACAAAAAGTGCGACGGAGGGGGAGAAAAATGGGACTACTTTCTGCGAGTGGTAATTATGACTGACACCGCAGAATTAAAAGCATGAGCGAAATTGAAAAGCAAAAGCCCACTCGTAATTGGCGCGGCAGGATTTGCTTATTTATGGGCAGGCGGCAGTCACATACAGTTAATCGCAGACAGTTTGTGATTTTTATTTTTTATTTTTTGGATTAAAAGGGATTTGGGATTAAACAGCGCATTGTAAATACAAGCTACGAGATTGGTTTCTTGCTTAGGAGCTGTCCGCGCTTCCATACTTGGCTGAATCAAGCATGGATTACCCTGGTTTAGCTGTGTACGCTACATTAAACATGCTGCGGTCAGTGGTCAGCACAACCTGACGGAAATGAATCGTGCATCTCCTGCTAAGTGAGCGGCGGCGGCCTCCTAAGCCTCGCTTTATTACAATGCTGTATCCAGGCAGCTTTATGTGCAGCTCACGAGGACGGTCTTATTACAGTACCAGGTGCAGTTTTTGAAAAATAAAAACGAAGAACAATTCATCAATAAATATAAAAAAGTACACAGATGTAGCAGCGCTGGGTTTGTCACTTGGCACTGCACTTGTTGATATAATGGCTACAGGATCATGCACTGTTCAATATGCAGGGCTGGGTTTATCTGAAATGTGCCATGATCCTGTGTGGTCACCACTTCCAGGATCACATGCTGTATGTTGGATATATGATCCCAGCACAAGCGTGAGTCTAAATCTCTCACAACCGCTTTAGCGAGAGAATCAGATTTGCGCTCGCACTGCAGGTTGTAATCCCAAGTTGGGATCACGTGACCAGTGTACGGTACATGATCCCTGAAGTGGTGGCTGCACATAATCACAGCGCATCTCGGATGACCCCTTTAAATTGATATGCTGTGTTACATGTGCTCCTGATTATTAGAGATGAGCGAATTGAAGTGTCAGAAGTGGACTTTGATGCGAATTTCAGAAATTTGATTTGCCACGAAACCAAATTTCTTTGTGCTTCGTGGTAACAAATCATTTTTTTCCTAAAATGGTGGCTGAAAATTTAAAAAGTTATACTTGCCTCATCCACTTGATCGACGAGAGGCCGTCCGCCCCCGATCTAGATTGAAGAAAACCCGCCAAAAGACTTTCTGCGACCGTGAACCATGGGATCACGCTAAACACATGTGATGATGTCATCACGCTGTACGCAGGCCCGTTGGTGGGTTTTCTTCAATCAAGACAAGAGCAGACGATCAAATGGATGAAGTGAGGATATATATATATATATATATATATATATATATATATATATATATAACCCCGGATAAACACCTGAACATCTGAATGTGAGTCTCAGATGCCTCAATCAGCGTTGACTGCGGCATCATGATCGCCATTCCTCGTCATTGTGCCTGCTCCATACAACTGAAGGTGAACTGAATTTCTTGACGAAGTTTGGCGAAGCTTTCAAATCAAATTTTTCAAAACTTGACTCCTCTCTATTAATTATGTACTGACATAGTACAGCTGTTTACTGTGGGCAGCTCAAACTGATACTGGGGGAGGAGGGGGGGTCATCTGAGTATGGAATGGGCCCCAGGGAATAAATGCTAAAGGGACCCATCCATGATTATAATCTACTTGAGCCGAGTTAACACTATTACGTATAAAGGCACCGTGCCGGTATTGTTTATCAAGCACTGTGCAGCTTTCAATCTGCAGAAATCCAGAAATTAGAAATGTAATATGTGCTGTGAATTCCCTGCATTCCAGAAGCAATTATACCAAATCTCCATAATCTCCTAAATATCAGAATAAATGAATTATCAGGGCTTCACTCTGGGAACCAGGCAGGGTCCAGGGAATAAAATCTTGTAAAATTGACTCCTTCGGGGTGGGGATGCATAGAGAGAGGGTGTGGCCACCAGCAACGGCGATTTCTTGCCTTCTTCTCACTAAGAATCTGGTTCTGTTATCATTTTTCTCAGTCTGGTGTTTTCTGGGAGTTTTTTTTTACTTTTATGCCTTTAAATACCTTTAGTTTCTGGGCCTCTTTGCCGGGTATAGTGATAGCTCTGTGCAGTTTTGAGTACTGGTCCATTTTGCCTTGTTTGAGTGCATCCTGGAATTTGTGGTTCCACAGTCTATATTGCTGTTGTGATTTTTGTATTCTGTGTTGCGGTTTTCTTGCTTTCCTGTTGGACTTAGCAGTTCAGGGTCAGTTCTGCTGGCTTTAATCCTCTCATCTAACTTAAAGGGGTTTTCCTGGATTTTACTACTGATGACCTATCCTCAGTGAATGGGACTGAGCACGATACCAAGCACAGCCACTGTACAAAGTATGCTGATGTGCTTGGTAAGCTGTGAGAAGATAGCGGCACTCACAGGGGCGCCGGTACCTTCTCAAACAGCTGATCGTCGGAGGTCCAGGGTGTTGGAACCCCACCAATCAGATACTGATGACCTATCCTGAGGAAAAAAACCTTTAATTGCTCTCTACCTCTACACCATACTGTTGTCTCCTGCATCGCCAGACTCCATTTTCTTCATACTGTTTTCTCTTGTCTATTGATGAGTTTGTTGTCTGTCAATCCAATACAAGCTTGGCACATCTGATCTGATGACCGTCAGGTTGTTCCATAATTCTGCTCTACTGAATTCCTGAAGGTATCTGACAACCAAGAGCCATAGTTGGCGGCTGATATAGGTGAAGTCAAGTTCTGCAGTCTTGCAAACAACCAACATTGTTACAGTGATGTCCCTGCAGGACCTTTGAGGTTGACATTTTGGTTTCATCGTCTTCTCTTCCCTGAGATGAGACAGGCCTCTCACCATCATCCTCTTGTCCATCATGTCAGGCCGATGTGACACGTTTTACTAGACGTAAACTCTGAGGAACGTGCCCGACGTCTGACAAACTTCAGATGAAATAAAACGAATCTTCTGGGAAATATCATCATTGTGTTGTTTTTGAGGAAGGAGATTAGGATTTTCAAATCAAATGCAGCGCACAGACTCGCAGCCATCTTCTGGGAGATGGATCCTCGCGCAGCGGCAACAACTTCCCATTAGGACAGAATAATAAACATTTGCATGGACGATCAGGAGCCGCAAAACTCATCAAAACCAAAGCAGAGTCGGAATCCACCGCGCCCTCCGTTATCATTTCTGTCTTGTAATAAAGTTGCAGACACATTTATTGGACACTTGGTTTCGGTGATTGTCTGCTGATGACAGATTAGAGAAGACGCAGTGTCTTGTAGTGATTATCTTCACAAACATCTTACATGTGGATGCCGGTGAAGAGGATTTTTAACTTTGTAAAAGCCAAAAGCAGCTATTCCATATGTGCGTCTCCAGAGCCAAGGGACTGTTTATAAAGGAGGTGCAGAGACAGCAGTCCCACCGAGGCAAGAGTCCTGAGAGGTCCCAGATGTCTTTCTGTCACATAAGAAGTCACCAGTATTATAATAGATAGACAAATTAATGATAGATAGATAGATAGATAGATAGATAGATAGATAGATAGATAGATAGATAGATAGATATGGACCTGCTAATCATCCAGGACCCAGCACCTGTGGTACCTGACACCAACCCACAAAACCCGGAGTGGATGAAGTGGATGAATGGCCCCGCTACCAACCTGCCATTCATCCAATAAAACCAGGCCCAGAATAACTTTAAACAAAAGTGTCTCCAACTATTATGATTGCTGGAGACCAGGCCACTTCCTGGTTTTCCTCATGTCTCCTGGGAGACATGTCTCCTGGGAGTCATGTCTCCTGGGAGACATGAACTTCCTTCACTCCCAAAGCACATTACTAGATTTACCATCTCATGTAGCGAACCAGCCTAGGTGAGACGTACACCCCGTTCAGCACATTCCCAGTGACATGTCTACAATAGATAGATTCAAAAAATAGGCAGCACTCCCATATAAAATATGGAAAGGCTCTAGTGTTGAGCCGAAACGTCGCGGTCCCACAGCATGGGTAAATAAAGGATTTTTTTGCTTTATTTTATATGGGAGTGCTGCCTATTTTTTAAATCTGTTTGTGGATGGTCTTTGTCGGACCTAGGGCGTGCACCTCGATTTTGTGATTTCTTTGTGCTGCCAGTGTTTTTTTCTTTTTTCTAGATAGATAGATATGATATAGATACATACATAATAGATAGACAAATTGATGATAGATAGATAGATAGATAGAAAGATATGATATAGATACATAATAGATAGAGAAATTAAAGATAGATAGATAGATAGATAGATAGATAGATAGATAGAATGGGGGGGAAAGTATTTAGCCACCAATTGTGGAAGTTCTCCCACTTATAAAGATGAGGTCGGCCTGTAATTGACATCATAGGTAGACCTCAACTACGAGAGACAAAATGAGAAAACAAATCCAGAAAATCACAGTGTCTAATTTTTAAAGAATTTATTTGCTAATTATGGTGGAAAATAAGTATTTGGTCACCTACAAACAAGAAGATTTCTGGCTCTCACAGACCTGTAACTTCTTCTTTAAGAGGCTCCTCTGTCCTCCACTCATTACCTGTAGTAATGGCTCCTGTTTGAACTTGTTATCAGTATAAAAGACACCTGTCCACAAACTCAAACAGTCACATTCCAAACTCCACTATAGTGAAGACCAAAGAGCTGTCGAAGGACACCAGAAACAAAATTGTAGACCTGCACCAGGCTGGGAAGACTGAATCTGCAATAGGCAAGCAGCTTGGTGTGAAGAAATCAACTGTGGGAGCAATAATTAGTAAAGGGAAGACATACCAGACCACTTATAATCTCCCTCGATCAGGGGCTCCACGCAAGATCTCACCCCATGGGGTCAAAATGATCACAAGAACTGTAAGTAAAAATCCCAGAACCACACGGGTACCTAGTGAATGAACTGCAGAAAGCTGGGACCAACGTAACAAAGGCTACCGTCAGTAACACCCTACGCCGCCAGGGACTTAGATTTGGACTTAGCATTTGGATGTTCCAGAAGAGTATTAGGAGAATGTCATATGGTCAGATGAAACCAAAGTAGATCTGTTTGGTAGAAACACAACTCGTCGTGTTTGGAGGAGAGTGAATGCTGAGTTGTATCCAAAGAACACCATACCTACTGTGAAGCACGGGGGTGGCAAGATCATGCTTTGGTGCTGTTTCTCTGCAAAGGGACCAGGACAACTGATCCGTGTACATGAAAGAATGAATGGGGCCATGTATTGTGAGATTTTGAGTGCAAACCTCCTTCTATCTGCAAGTGCATTGAAGATGAAAGGTGGCTGGGTCTTTCAGCATGACAATGATCCCAAGCACACCGCCAGGGCAACGAAAGAGTGGCTTCATAAGAAGCATTTCAAGGTCCTGGAGTGGCCTAGCCAATCACCAGATCTCAACCCCATAGAAAACCTTTGGAGGGAGTTGAAAGTCCTGGATAATGGGGAATGAGGAATGGGCCGACATACCAGCAACAGTGTGTACAAACCTTGTGAAGACTTACAGAAAATGTTTGACCTCAGTCATTGCCAACAAACGATATATAACAAAGTATTGAGATTAACTTTTGTTATTGACCAAATACTTATTTTCCACCATAAATTGCAAATAAATTCTTTGAAAATCAGACAACGTGATAATCTGGATTTGTTTTCTCATTTTGTCTCTCATAGTTGAGGTCTACCTATGATGTCAATTACAGGCCTCCCTCATCTTTTTAAGTGGGAGAACTTGCACAATTGGTGGCTGACTAAATACTTCTTTCCCCCACTGTATATCACTGTCCTTCAGGTCATGCAGATGTAGGAGGATGATACATGGATGATACCTTCAGTCCATGAGGTTCTCATTTGACAGTGTTCAGACCATGAACCTGTGAGCGGGGCCGACACTATGCAGGTCTCTGTATCAGAACTGTATCAGTAAACAACGGCTGCTGAGTCTGCTACAATGTATCCAGATCCATCCGAGATCATTCCGCCAGGTATCCAGATATATAATATCCGCTATTTATGAAATAACAATGACAGGCGGACGAGACCTTCTCATGGCCTCACCGAGAAGAAGAGGAGGGAGGAGGGAGAGGCCGGCGCCAAAGATCCATCTCTTCCATCTGAGACAAAGACAACAAACTTTTCAGCTTTACTTCTGCTCAGATCTCAAAGGCTTCATGTACAAGAGGAGAAAACAAAGGGTCAGCTTTAGATGTTCCGGGCCCAGAAAGGAAACTCTACAGAACCTGAGCTGTCTGCATAACAGCCCGTGAATTCATGGATAGATAGATAGATAGATAGATAGATAGATAGATAGATAGAAATCGTAATTCCACAGCACCACCAAACGTAAATTGAAGAAAAAATGTGATTTATTTCACCAAGACAGCGACGTTTCAGTCCTCTTACTGGGACTTTTCTCAAGCAGTCATTAGATAGATAGATAGATGGATGGATAGATAGATAGATAGATAGATAGATAGATAGATAGATAGATAGATAGATAGATACAGTATTATTATTAAAGTTCTCTATACAGTATTATTTAGACTTTTTTTGAAACTAATTTTTGCAGTTCTGTATGGTGGTTATATTGATGTTCTGTACGGTATTAGTATTAAGTCTCAGTACGGTATTAGTATTGAGGCTCAGTATGGTGGTAGTATTTATCCTTTGTATGGTGGTAGTATTGAACCTCTGTATGGTGGTAGTATTGAGCCTCTGTATGGTAGTAATATTGCGCCTCTGTATGGTGGTAGTTTTGAACCTCTGTATGGTGGTAGCATCCAGGCTCGGTATGGTGGTAGTATTGAGGCTCTGTACGGTATTAGTATTGAAGCTCTGTAGGTATTAGTATTCAGGCATTGTGTGGTATTACTATTCAGGCTCGGTATTGTGGTAGTATTGAGCCTCTGTATGGTGGTATTATTGAGCCTCTGTATGGTGGTAGTATTGAGCCACTATATGGTGGTAGTATTGAGCCTCTGTATGGTGGCAGTATCCAGGCTCGGTTTGGGGTATTGAGGCTCTTGAGGCTCTGAGCGGTATTAGTATTCAGGCTCAGTATGTAGTAGGCTCTGTGGTGGTAGTATTGAGCTCTCTGGTGGTAGTAACCCTGTACGGTATGGTGGTAATGGTCTGTAGGTATTTAGCAGGCTTTGTGGCGGTATTCAGGCTTGGTATTGTGGTAGTATTGAGCCTGATGGTGGTGTATTATTGAGCCTCTGTACTGGTATAGTATTGAGCCACTGTATGGTGGTAGTATTGGTAAGTCTGTATAGTGGTAGTAGTTCCAGGCTCGGTATGGTGGTAGTATTGAGGCTCTGTACGGTATTAGTATTCAGGCTATAGTATTCAGGCTCAGTGGTAGGTGTAGTATTGAGTCTCTATTGGGGTTGGTATTGTGTATTGAGCTCTGTATGGTGGTATTATTGAGCCTCTGTATGGTGGTAGTATTGAGCCACTGTATGGTGGTAGTATTAAGCCTCTGTATAGTGGTAGTATCCAGGCTCGGTATGGTGGTAGTATTGAGGCTCTGTACGGTATTAGTATTCAGGCTCTGAGTATTAGTATTCAGTCTGTATGGTGTAGTGTAGTCTCTTATTATTATCGAGCCTATGTATGCCATTAGTATGGCTCGTATGGTGGTATCAGTGAGGCTCTGTATAATGCTGTCATACTATATGTTGCCTGGCCCCCATAGGACCACAATTAGTTTTATTTTGTGATTGTCTTTCCATAATGTGATATAAATTGACACAAGTTGCGCACCTTCTGAGGAACGTCCTTCACATTTCTTAGAGGAACGGTAAAGGGCAGAAGATGAGGTTTGACTTGAAGGACCTTGCCTGCTGCCTGTACAGGTGAGGCGTTTGTCAGCTTTATGCCTTCGTGTCATCTTCTATTGTGTTTTGTCGTGTAACAAGCTTTGCTTCAGGGCCACAAATGGCAGAAAGTTTGTGATGACCTTCTTGACGAGCGGCTTTGTCAAAGTGAACTGCACTAGCGAGACTCCAGCAATACCCTTCATACGTCTAAAACTGTACCGCGTCAACAACAGGGGGGAAGGGAGCGACGTGGAACTTGCTTCCCACTTTCCCTATGAGGAAATGTAATGAGGTCATTAAAGATGACAGCTGGCTATTGTACGATCACATAGGCAGGCATTCAGCAGCCTGAACGACCCCGGCCTGTTCTCTCACCTGGATCCAGGCCTGATGTTCTCAAGTTCCAGTTCTTCACTTAGGATTATTATTCTTAAAGGGCCCATTCACGAGGAAATCCGGCTTTGCGGTGAATCAAATTTTCCCTGATATTCAGATTGATGTCCACTTTGGATACTTTGATTCGCTCAACACTAGCAATAACTTTAAGGGATCACAAAAAAGAACTTTATTGCCTGGTTCTCCCTCAGATATGTCGGTTAGACATCCATGATGTTTGTTTTTACTACATTCACATCCAGAGCTTCATGCAAAGCAACTTGTATTCTACTACTTGGGTCCAAATACATAATGGCAGCTCAGATGACAAATGTACAATTACAGTTCAGTTATTAGATAAAAACTGATAGTGATGGGTAAAGAAACCTCAAGGACACCATAGAGTTATGAATGCAGCTCTGAGTCTGATAAGGTGTCATGTGATCAATATAAAATGCATTATTTCAAAATAATTAAAATGCATTATATGGGTAAATATTAGATTTTTACACACTCCAGAGCTGCAATCACCATTCTGCTGGTGCAGTCACTGTGTACATACATTACTTATCCTGTACTGATCCTGAGTTACATCCTGTATTATACTCCAGAGCTGCACTCACTATTCTGCTGGTGCAGTCACTGTGTACATACATTACTTATCCTGTACTGATCCTGAGTTACATCCTATATTATACTCCAGAGCTGCACTCACTATTCTGCTGGTGCAGTCACTGTGTACATACAGTACATTACTTATCCTGTACTGATCCTGAGTTACATCCTGTATTATACTCCAGAGCTGCACTCACTATTCTGCTGGTGGAGTCACTGTGTACATACATTACGTATCCTGTACTGATCCTGAGTTACATCCTGTATTATACTCCAGAGCTGCACTCCCTATTCTGCTGGTGCAGTCACTGTGTACATTACATTACTTATCCTGTACTGATCCTGAGTTACATCTTGTATTATACTCCAGAGCTGCACTCCCTATTCTGCTGGTTCAGTCACTGTGTACATTACATTACTTATCCTGTACTGATCCTGAGTTACATCCTGTATTATATTCCAGAGCTGCACTCCCTATTCTGCTGGTGGAGTCTCTGTGTACATACATTACATTACTTATCCTGTACTGATCCTGAGTTACATCTTGTATTATACTCCAGAGCTGCACTCACTATTCTGCTGGTGGAGTCTCTGTGTACATACATTACATTACTTATCCTGTACTGATCCTGAGTTACATCTTGTATTATACTCCAGAGCTGCACTCACTATTCTGCTGGTGCAGTCACTGTGTACATTACATTAATTATCCTGTACTGATCCTGAGTTATATCCTGTATTTTACTCCAGAGCTGCACTCACGATTCTGATATTATCCCCTATATCTACCTTTTGGGGGTGTGGGGTTATTTTTTCTTTGTTTGCTGATTTTATTGTAAATACATTTTGTTTAACAAGCGCTGAGAGTCAGATTGCTGTAATTAAAGCAGGAGGC
The DNA here is from genome assembly GCA_900303285.1 of Rhinella marina. NCBI lineage: Eukaryota > Metazoa > Chordata > Amphibia > Anura > Bufonidae > Rhinella > Rhinella marina. Next base: position 36,943 of record ONZH01017728.1, read on the forward strand.
TGTTAAAAAATTCCCTCTTCCTACCGGGCTAATTTTAGTGTACTAATGCCGTAAATTACAGAAAGGTTTGTTGTGTAGGCAAACAAAAGGCAGTTCTGACTTTCTGGCTCCTCGGCAGGGGCGGCATACATTGCATTGTGCTGCGACACAGCTTCTGCGGTGAACAATCCACAGAAACGTCTCGGAGTACGGCTGGGGGGAGATTATATATATATATATATATATTTTTTTTTTTCCCCTTCTTATTTTGCATTTTGCTTTCCTAATTGTTGAACTTCCTGCACAATCTGCCATTTGGAATCTTTCCCAGAAATCAGGAAAGAAACAGAAAATGCAGCACATACCGTATGGTTTTGCTGTAGTATTTTTGTTGGTAAGTGGTTGTTTTTTTTTTTTTTTTCCATTTTCTTATTATTACTAAATACTTATTGCAGTTTGTGGCCATAGTTTATGAAAAGATAATTTTTCTTATCCACCTGTCAGAGGATAATATGTGGATGCATCATCTGAAAGGCCAAACTGCTGTATCCAATCATTGGCTTCAGTGGTGCATCCAAAGAGGCCAGTGATTGACTGCAGAGGTCATGTGCCGAACCAGAGCGAGGGTGCAGGATCTGTCAGGTACTTACTTACTAGTTCTTTGTTGCAGGCTGATCCCAAGGGTTGTCTATTTTCCTCCTGAAACCAGCCTTGTACCTCACATAGATCCAGAGATCCCTCCAATTCATTGCTCCAATTCTTCTGCTAGATTTATTTCAATCTGTCAGCTTAGAGGGCGTGTTCTTTTTCAGCAAGTGTCTCCTTTCTGCTGCAGCTGATGACAGTAACATAGTAACATAGTTTATAAAACTGAAAAAAGCCCTCTGTCCATCCAGTTCGGCCTGTTATCCTGCAAGTTGATCCAGAGGAAGGCAAAAAAAACTCCTGTGAGGTAGAAGACAATTTTCCTCACTTTAGGGAAACAAATTCCTTCCCGACTCCAATCAGGCATCAGAATAACTCCCTGGATCAACGACCCATCTCTAGTAACTATAACCTGTAATATTATTACCTCCAGAAATACATCCAGACCCCTCCTGATCTCTGAACCCCTCTCCAGCTCTGCTATGATGGATTTGAAAAATTAGAAAAAGAGCAAACAGCAGGTGGCGCTATATGGGTAGATTTGATTGAATAAGTCACTTGCTATAATACATTTTTTAAATATATGCAATTACAAACGTATTCAGATCCTGTTTGAAAACCGAAGAATATTTTTTGGGGACAACCCCTTTAAGTAACGAAGGACAATATTATATTCCTTTTATCTGTTATTTTCACCATTTATACCCCCCCTCCCTCACGCTGTGCCTTGCCATTAATATTAATAGTCTCTTAGTTCCTTCAGAGCCGCTGCTATGTTGGGGGCGAGGTGTCAGAAGGTTCCTTGTAGTTACGTTTCCTCATCTCCTCTTTGCTCCTTGCTGTCATTATCTTCCTTATTCATATACATCATCTGTGCTATTCTGCCTCATATCAATAAATCATGGTCTGTTCCCCCTGAACCTAAGCTCTTTATATTCCATCCTCTGACGTCCTACGACCTTCTAGCCTAATGTCCTCCCTTCTGTGAAGGCTCTCCTTTCTTGCTATGAATTTCTGAAGCTTCTATCCTGTTTCTAGAATGAGCTCCTCTGATGGTTTCAGATCACAAATTACATTTCGTCTACAAACTTCTTTACCCAAATTCCTAGACCTCTCGATGGGAAATTAAGCAAGTTCTGTACTCTCCAATATTTAGGCGTCTCCTTACCTTAGGTCGTGTTCTCCACTTTTTGCAACTGCTTCTCCTATCAGCTAGGGTTCGCTGGGTCTTGTAGTTTTGCAATAATTGGAAACCACTGCTAAATTTTGTAGGTAGAGAAGAGTGCAACTTCTACTCTCTACCCAATCACTCTCGCTACCTACTTGGATGACTGAACATAAACAATGGCCCCCAACTTGACGACGGTCCCTTCATGCATGTGACCTAAACCAAATAGGGAAGATACTGTAAATCTCCCACTGACAGGAAGCATGTGATCCTGATTGGCCATGCTCATTGATAGACTGGCCAGCCTGACTGTCAGCAGGACTGGTGGCCACATCAGTGGAAGGACCCACCGGAGCATGGACAGGTAAGTATATGACACTTTATCTAATATTTACTTATATTTACTGTTGCAGAGTAAGTTTTATAAAATACCAACCTGCACTTATGGTATCCATCGTTGTGTCACCCACATTTGCAATCAGACAATGGGATGTGTGATTCTATAAGTCATCTCACCCCTATCAAATGCGGGACCTAAGCCTGTCCATCCCTATATCTGTATGATCGATGATGGCTCTCCGTACCGCTATCATATGCGCATATAAATTGAGCGTCGGGTCAAGTGAGATCCTCAGGCCTGCAAGGAGATTATGAGATATCGATTGGCTGCTCCTCACTCGAAGAGCAAGAGTCACCTGGTTAACCGCCATTACGAGGCAAAGGCTTTCGCTGTGCGTTGCCCAACAGATGCTTGCCGCTAATTCGCCGTTTCCTCTCTCTTCGTTGACTCCTAAACCAAGACTGAATTTTAAAAATTTGGAACCAGCCCCGGGAAAGCAGGAGATTTCCATGAAGACGTCTTCCCGGTGATAAATTGCATCTTGTTGAACCATTGTCAGCACCAGTCATGAAAGATCTTCTAGAATATTTTCCGCCTTGTCTCTCTCTCTCTCCTTCATCCATTTCCTGTTGTTTTTTTTTCTCTCTCTCTCTTTTGTGACAGCCTCGGAGATGCAGCCTAGAAAGTATGTATTAAGTCTGTCAAGTAGCAGCTCCAGTGCTAATGTCTTTATGGTAATTGCATATGCTTAAAAATGCATTATCTTTCTGGCTGTTGTATTGCTACGTGTGGCATTATTGAAGAAAGCAATGATTTGTAAACAACCCTTGGCATTGAACACAGAAGCTAATTTTGTTTAAATAAAGGCGAGCTCCATTAGAATTCATGTGCTGCGCTGGGCCCGGCAGAGGATGCGAGCTGTTTTGATATATGCAATGGAGCATTCATGATTGCTTAAATATTAACTGCTCTCTGAATACGCAAAGATGATCAGAGGCAAAAACAGTGATTAGGACAAAGAAGGGATCACTTGCTGGAGATGACATTCCTTCCTCGTTCCCCTCTGCTGCTTCTGTCTCCTAATGCAGAATAAAAAGAAATATCACTCGAGTATCAAGATTCAGTCCATACCGTTCATACAGGAAAACTCAATTAAAGAAGCCTACAGCTCAATGAGTGAAGCTACCGTAATACTCCTCTGCTGCTATTATAAAGGGAATCCATTCCAAACGGTGTATTACATGGGCAGATTTTCTGCCCAGTGATCACTAACCAGGGGTGGATTGGCCATAGACCTTACAGGGAAATTTCCTGGTGGGCCGAAGCCTTTGGAGCCGTCGTAGCCCTCCTCACGGCTGGCCAGTAGAAGTTTTTGGCGATGTATTTTGTGCTGCTGGCAGTATTTTATGATGGACTGTGGTATTTGGCTCTGTTGGTGTGGTATAATATGGTATTACTGGCCCTGCCTTCCATCCTGGACCTGACTACAAAACAGGGCCACTTTTAGTATTTTTCCAGGGCCACTTTAAGTTCCTAGTCCTCCCCTCATAGGAACGCTCGTTAGCGATCATCTTGCCGTGTAATACTGCCACCAATTGAATTGTGAATGAGAAAATGCCCATTCATCGAGCAATCCAGATCTTTGAGTATGATGAAATATCATGATTTGCCGGTAGCAGATCATGCTGTCTAATTACCATCCGCCGCTGGCCACAGCATGGGGACGAGCGATGGCACAGCTTCCCTCCCAACAATCGTCTTCCTGATTGGAGTGTCTAATATACCCTTAAAGGGCTTATCTGAGACTAAAAAATGCCCCCGTATGCCTGGGCCCCTCACAGGGAATATACTTACCTGGCTCCCTGCTCCCTGCGCTGCTCCTGGTCCCCGCACTGCCGCTACTGTTTCTGCCCGTGCACTGATGAAAACATTCGGTGTCGCGGCGAAGCAGCCAATGGCAGGCGGGAACGAGCCTTCCTAGCATCACCTGCAATACGAGGGAGGCTCGACCCCTTCCCGCTTGCTATTTGCTGCTCCCCTCCGACACCAGATGTTTTCATCTGCGCACCGGGAGAAGCAGCAGCGGCGGTGCGGGGAACAAGGTAAGTATATTTATTGTGAGGTGCCTGGACATATGGGTGACATTTTTTAGTCTCGGATAAACCCGTTGAGGAATATTCCTCTTTGAGTTCATTCTTGGTAAATAGTATTTTTAATCTTTATGCAAATGAGCAGTTAAGTGCACCCTTGCTCCTTCTGCTTCCTCGGCCAGCCCCTCTTTCTCATTCATTGACAGGGTCAAGTTCCTGCTTAGTGATCTCCCCCTGTCAATCAAGAATTAGAGAGAGGAACTGGCAAAGGAAGCAGGAGCAGCAAAGGTGCACGGAGTAGCTTGAGCCCACCCTCGGTGCACTTAACTGCTCATTGGCATGTGGATTACATTGCTTTGGCTGTGTTTGGCCTTACATGATGCAGTTTGAGGATTTTCTTGGCTGAGATACCACTATCGGTGAGCTGGATGATGATATTTCTCTTTTCTTGGGAAATCTTCTTCATAGCTGTTCCTGGATTGAATCAGTGACCTTTCACTTGGGAATCAACCTAATAACAAAGTGAGCTATTAGGGGATGTGAGAACAGGTCGTGATTTGTAGTATACAAGAAGAAGAAGATTGTTCCACCACCAGTAGCAAAACAGTAACAATGCAGTATCATGAGAAGACTGTGCAGAACTAATCATAGGATAAATAGCTGCAAGTTCAATTTATGTATGAGATAGCCAAGATGATTGTCTAGAAGATGATGGGAGTCTCACATTCGTGGATGGTGAGATATGGAGCCTGAAATTCAAAAGTTCTAAACATTGTTACCCTTTTGCTTGTCAGTGTATCCTCATACTAATAGGTTCCATATACATTAATTTTACTGCATGAGGTATTCTTGGTAAAATTTGGATCATATACTGTAGATTTTGAATTTTTGGTAATTCGATTCAAGATAATTTTTTGAGAAGGAGAGAATCCAAGCACTTTTTATTCAGCAGGAATCGATTCAGACCCCAACTGAATCGTACAACTGAATTGGACAAACCAGACCCAAATAAAATTTAAAAAAAAAATTGCTGATCTCTAGTCAACATAAAGTTATCATCACTTATGGTGGTGTAGGTTAGGAACTGGGCACAGAAACAGCATTTGCAGCTTTGGTTTTGTGGCACATCTTCTCACTGACCAGAACCAGAGTTTCTAATTTCCATTTTGGGAAGAAGTCTGTACCTCTACATATAAATTTTACAAAATATCTGTAGAAAGGAAGAACGTTAGACTAATATAAGCCAGGACCTTCATACTAAAATTAGGTATACATGGCTCCATTAAACTTAACCTACTCACCGTGTCAACTGGGCCATGTCCCCTCAAGATTTTACCTTGATTGTGACCACTAGATTGTGACCACTTTGTTGTAGATAGGTGTATATGTCTTAAGATGGATCCATTAATGAAGAACATCCATTTTGCATGTTATCTATTCTGGAAAAGCCACCCCACAATCTCCACAATACATCTCTACTGTGTCTACACTGGATGGGTAGACTATTACTTTGAACAAAAAAATGCATCATATAATGAGAGTATCAGAGTGTAATCAGACCTCGCCCACTTTAGGACATCACTAGATGTGCATGTAGGTGAAGCTAGGTTGCTTGGAGATGCCACTTTTCCCAATCCGGTCTATGCTTCTGTTAAGAGCGTCACGGAGGATTTCACTTTACATCATTACAAGGAACACGTTGTACCAGTGCAGAATGACAATTACTCTTCTATTTGTTCCCCTAATTATCTACACAGCTGTTATTTTGCTCCATTATAAACCCCTTATACTTATGCAGGCCTTTACACAATTATGAAATGTGGTGAAAAAATAAATGAAGATGGTCAGGTAATAATCTCGAATGAAGACTCATTGGATGGCTGATTACATAGAGATAAGTGAAATGGACTAAAGTGGCTTCATTGCCTTTTCAACATGAAAAAGTCATTACTGTTAGATATTGTGATAATCAAGGAGAGATTACCAGGAATATGGTGGATGGGGATTGTTATGCTTCATGATCAGGCATGATTCTGTCTTCATGTCAGTCCTGGTCAAATTTTCCATACAAAGAAAAAAGCTTAAAACAAGAGCAAAGCTACTTTGTGTATGGTTTTTTTTTTTTGTTTAAGTGCTAATTTGGAGCCTGACACAATGTTCTGCAGATTCTGACAAACTTCTCCATCTCGCCAGTCCCCCTCCCACTCTTCTCACCTACAGGACTTTTCTTCAGAGCCCAGAATAAGAAGTTCATACCTTCATTTCTGAGCCATTATCCTGTGGTTGGTTAAGTCCCTTCTAAGCTCACAAATTGTAGATATTAAATCCATGCACTCAGTGTATCAGCATGTTAAATATGATGGAACACTAATTCAGCATTTTACTTCTGTTTTAATCCCATTCTACGGATATTTTTCAAAAACATACATCGTAGAATGAACGGAATGGGAGAGGAGGGATCTGAGCTGCAGTCCTCCCAGCATGGAAGGTGGATAAAAAAAGCTTTATGTAACCATTACAATAATAGGCACCTTTGAAGTGAAAGCTATATGGGAAACAGTTCAAAAGTTGCAGGATTTTATAGAATGAGCCCTAAATGCTATTATTTCCTAAGGGAAATTCTACTTGGCACAAAACAAAGGGAGAAAAAAGTTGTAAAGATCTTTACAGATAAAATAAGATACTTTATATGACCTATTATTTGCAGCTATGTACAACTGTTTGTGAGTTAAGGAAGCAGAATAGGCTTTCTCTATGAGTGGACTGGGAATGTATGACTGCCACACATTCTCTTTGAGTGGAGGTGTTGGCAGGAGAAGCAGGACTCATAGGCTTTCTCTATGAGTAGGATGAGGAAGCAGGACTCACAGGCTTTCTGTATGAGTAGAATGAAAACTAAGGCTTACAGGCTTTCTCTATGAGTGGAGGAAGGAGGCAGAACTCACAGGCTTTCTCTATGAGTAGAATGGGAATTCAGACTTGCAGGCTTTCTCTATTAGTGGGAAGGAGAAACAGGACAGACTCATGGGCTTTTTCTATGAGTGGAATGGGAATTAGAACTTGCCGACTTTTTCTATGAGTGAGAAGAGGAAGTAAGAGTCACAGGCTTTATGAGTGGAATGGGAATTAAGACTCACATACAAGAAACAAGACTCAAGACTCTATAATTATTCATAGAGAAGCAGAATTTGCTGGCTTTCTCTATAAGAGTCGAAACAGCAAGACTCACAGGCTTTCTCTATGAGTGGGGAGGACTCACAGGTTTTCTCTATTAGTGGGAAGGAGAAGCAGGACAGGCTTTCTCTATGAATGGACTGGGAATGTACGACTGCCAGGCTCTCTCTATGAGTGGATGAGTTGGCAGGAGAAGCAGGACTCATAGGCTTTCTCTATGAGTTGGATGAGGAAGCAGGACTCGCAAGCTTTCTGTATGAGTGGGATGTGGAAGAAGGACTCACATGCTTTCTGTATGAGTGGAATGGGAATGAGAACTGACAAGCTTTCTCAATGAGTAGAATGGAAATTAAGACTTACAGTCTTTCTATATGAGAAGAGGAAGGAGGCAGGACTCACAGGCTTTCTTTATGAGTAGAATAGGAATTCAGACTCACAGGCTGTCTCTATTAGTGGACAGGAGAAGCAGGACTCATGGGCTTTCTCTATGAGTGGAATGGGAATTAGGACTCACTGACTTACTCTTTGAGTGAGCAGAGGAAGTAGGAGTCACAGGCTTGCTCAATGAGAGGTCAGAAGAAGAAGGACTCACAGACTTTCTTCATATGTGAGGGGGAGAGCAGAACTCGTGCTTTATGAGTGGAATGGAATTAAGACTCACATACAAGACAAAAGGCTCTCTAATTATTTATAGAGAAACATAATTTGAAGGTTTTCTCTATAAGAGTCGAGGCAGCAAGACTCACAGGCTTTCTCTATGAATGAGAAGGAGAAGCAAGACTCACAGGCTTTCTCTATGAATGGGAATTGAGAAGAAAGGCTTACAGGCTTTCTCTATGAGTGGGAAGGAGGACTTGCAGGCTTCTCTATGAGTGGGAAGGAGGACTTGCAGGCTTCTCTATGAGTAGGCAGGACAAGCAGGACTCACAGGTCAGTAGGCAGAAGAAGCAGGGCTAATAGCCTTTCTCTGTAGGTGGGAGAAGCACATCTCAAAGGCTTTCCATATGAGTGAGTGGGTGTAGCAGGACTCATAGGCTTTTTCTATATATATTTATTTATTTATTTATTTTACATAAAAGTATTGTATCAAATCATAGAAAGCTGTATCCTCGGGAGCTTAGTTCGTCTGTATTTTGTTCCTTCCTTATATAGTAACCTGACAGATCTGCTAAAAATTATGTCTATGACGATAATGACCTTCTTCCATAGTCTTTAGACCTTCAGATTTATTTCAAGCTGCTGCACTGGATTCTTGGCAGCTCATATGGAAAGCAGCTGTTCTTTAACATAGAATATATATCTCGACGTTACTGGAAATAATCCAGAAAAATTAATATTAATGATATAGTATTAGGGAGATTTCACTTATAGTTAACGTTATTGTGAAGTAAAAATATATTATCTATATACATTAGGTTTTATTTTAATGAAATTATTTTTGTTTTCATTTCCATATTTTTTATAATTTTTAATTTAATTAAATTTTTTTTATTTTAAGCCAGTGATACTAAACTTTTAATATTTACTTTCTTGTATTATTTTGCCAGTTTGATCATCCTCTATTTTCTTAGTTGAAAATAATCAGGCGTACCCTAAACTGTATGCTATCCTAAGTGGAGTGCATAATGGATCAACAACCCATATAGTATAGCTGATTATGGATCCAATGGGAAATACCAACTCTGCCCTGTCACATGGACAAAAAACTAAAATATCATGCAGGTCAGCTGCCTAAGACTTCCAATATCATTATACAAATCCGTGGTTATTCCCCTCAAAGGGGGGTCTACTAATCAAGGCTACTGAGTACAAGGAAGTTGGGCGTGACCACTACTGCTGGATGGGCAGTACTGGGAGCCCTTGTACAGGGCCTTCTATGTGGACCAAACTATGGCCACTTACTACCCAGCATAGCATTCACACTACCCATCCAGTGCTAAACGCCAAAATAACGGCACCACGCTACTCATTACTGTGTTGAAGTGCTACATGCCTAAACGTCACTACCAGTTTACGCGTTTCGCCTTACAAAGGCTCTTCAGGAGCTATGGCAGCATAGACAAGACACACATACACGCCCACGACCTCTTGTGGTGAGGTGGCGGCACTGGCGCTATGGCGGTGGTGGCCGTGTATGTGTATGGGTAGTGACGTTTAGGCATGTAGCACTTCAACACAGTAATGAGTAGCGCGGTGCCGTTATTTTGCCGTTTAGCACTGGATGGTTAGTGTGAATGCTATGCTGGGTAGTAAGTGGCCATAGGCCCTGTACAAGGACTCCCAGTACTGCCAATCCAGCAGTAGTGGTCGCGCCTAACTTCCTTGTACTCAGGAGCCTGGATTAGTAGACCCCCCTTTGAGGGGAATAACCACGGCTTTGTATAATGATATTGGAAGTCTTAGGCAGCTGACCTGCATGATATTTTAGTTTTTTGTCCATGTGACGGTGCAGAGTAGGTATTTCCCATTGGATCCATAATCAGCTATAATATATGGGTTATGATCCATTATGCACTCCACTTAGGATAGCGTACAGTTTAGGGTACGCCTTATTGTGAGTCCCTCCTTTTGTTATATGTTTTAATCATTCTAAATAAAGTTTTTTAGTTTTTAACGTCCCATTTACCAGAGATCTTTACTAGATTTTGGACGTATACCCTTCACCTCTCAGTTAGGAGTTCTGTGATTTGTATTTGAAAATAATCAGATCACATGGTATCCAATTTAGGGATGCAGCAAATGCAGTTTCACAGAACATAGCATCCCTCCTGACTGAATGCGGAACTGCCTATAGCTTGGCACCTGAGGCTTGTGAAAACCACAAATTTTAATTTTAAATGTATAGAAATGCAATTTAGACATTGCATGGCACTATTATTAGATTACATTTTGTAGGGAGCTGTTATATCAACACTATATATTGGCATTATTTCGATGCTGTATGACAGTACTTAGACATTTGGTGACACTATTACTTACACAATACAGTGTTCCATTCTGCAGCTTATACTGGTGAAAGCACTATACAGCATTGTTATTTAGACAATTGTATGGACAATACGTGAATGTTATTCAACTCCCTGCACGATTCCTATATTGTTAGTCAGTACAGTATTGTATACTTTATGAAAGGACTTCACAGCATGTGTGTGTGCATATATTGGGAGGGGGCTAGGTCACAGAATGTACAGCACTAAAAACCATCCAACATAAATACAGCACTGGTCATGCTGCTGAAACCTGCAATAACCCGCAGTGATCTGGCAGAAAGACCTTATTCTGCATCGCCACCACAGGGCAAATGATGCATTACACAATTCTCTTTGGGCTGTGCATGTTAGGTTCTACAGAGGGAGAGAACCTTTATAGCTTGTGTCCACTCTAGTATTTAAAGGGTTTATCCAATGATTAATGTAAAAAATGAAAATCAGACATCATAAAGTACATGACAATATCTTTCTAACAAAGCTACAACCAGCCCTGTACCGCACATGGATCCAGAGATCTCCCCATTCATTGCTCTACTAGATTTATATCAAGATGACAGCTCAAGGGGAGTGTCTTTTCTGCTGCAGCTCAGAGGGCGTGCCTCAGCTCTCCCTATCACAGCTCAGGAGGCGTGTCTCTGCTCTCCCTATCACAGCTCAGGAGGCGTGTCTCTGCTCTCCCTATCATAGCTCAGGAGGCGTGTCTCAGCTCTCCCTATCACAGCTCAGGAGGTGTGTCTCTGCTCTCCCTATCACAGCTCAGGAGGCGTGTCTCTGCTCTCCCTATCATAGCTCAGGAGGCGTGTCTCAGCTCTCCCTATCACAGCTCAGGAGGTGTGTCTCTGCTCTCCCTATCACAGCTCAGGAGGCGTGTCTCTGCTCTCCCTATCATAGCTCAGGAGACGTGTCTCTGCTCTCCCTATCACAGCTCAAGAGACAGTTGAAGCATGAAACTGAGCATGTGCGGCCATCCCAGTGAGCAGGTCAAAGAATTAAAAAAGAAAAAAAAAAAAAAACACAGCAGGTGGCACTATACAGATACATGTTATTGGATAACTTAGAGGCTATGCAACATTTTTAATAACATGCAATTACAAAAGAATTCAGATGTTGGTTTGAAAACTGTATGTTTTGTGGGACAACCCCTTTAAAGGACCTCCTATCAGACCTCCTGAATAGGGTCTTAGATCATGGGTTGAGATGAGCGAATCACTGAAAATTCAGTTCAGTTTTGATGCAGCCAAATCAGTCAACCAATTTGATTTGGTTCCGTATTGATTCTTTCCTAATCAAAAGTGCTCCAATTGGTCTGAACATTTGTGTATGACACAAATTTTTATTCATTTTATTCATTTTTTTCTCTCTCTTAGCTCATCTGTAATCATGGGCTTTCAATATCATACTTCCCCTTACTACCCCTTTACATTGTATAATGGTTACAGTTAGTGTTGAACTAATCTACTATAAGTTCGATCCGAACTTTAGGAAAAGTTTGATTTTTTTGCAAAGCTGAATTTCTTGGCACTTCATGATAATGAATACATTTTTCCTAAAATGGCAGTTTAAAAAAACACATAACCCCTAACCATTGTGCCCATCTTGATTGAAGAAAATGTGCCGATTCTGTGTGCTGTCATCATGCTGGGCAGGCGTAGTGATATCATAAATGATGACATCACCGCTCCCGCCCAGCGTGATGTCATGGTGACGTCATCACGTCATTGAGCTCCCCAATTGATGCATTTTCTTCAATCAAGATGGCCGCAATGGCTGGAATGAAGTGAGTGTATATATTTTTTAAGTTCTAACCCCCTAATAGACTGAATGTGACTCTCAGATGCCACAATCAGTGTTGAACGAGGCATCTCAGGGGGTTAAATGATGGGGGCGGCACAACTGCCGTTCCCTGTCATTGCACCCGCTCTATACAATGGAATGGGATTTGTTAAGAAGTAATTAATAATGTATCAAATTTCTTGATGATATTCGTCTAAGGAACTAAATCGAATTTTTGAAAACTTAGCTCATCTCTAGTTGCGGTAGTAGTAGTCATGGCTGCAATGCCTGGTGCAACATCCCTTTAAGTATGATTAAAAGACCAGCAAGGCTGCTAATAGACCGCCATCCGTGCAAAGCATTCAAAGAAATAAACTCATTACATTTTTAAGTTCAAAACCCATTAGGCTCCTAATCCAGGCACATTAAATACTCTCAAATTTAGCACAACAAATGCTACATTTTCTGTTTGTTTCGTGACCACTTCGAGGTATTGTATATTATGGCTTGGCTCCAAACATTCTTAAATCCATTGTGCAGTCAAGGTTTTTAACGCGCTTATAATTACAATTGTTTGTACATGTTGTAGACTATTGCCGTTCCTCGGCCTATCTAACAAAAAACATATTTTTCGTCAGCTGTCTACGGAAAATGCCACACCGCTTCTTCAGACCTCAAATCTGCGGATTTACACGCAGACGCAGCACTTCTGTTTCAACCCGACGAGAAAACAAAACTCATTACAAAGAATTTACAAAGTTTCCGAACTAACTTCTGAAGTTTCCTTTCACCGCTGTCTAATTGAATATTGATTCTGGTTCTCTTAAAAAACGCTGCCACGCTTTGTTTTATCACCCCCCTCCTCATTATATTTTAACATTAAAAGGAAATTTTATAACAGCTCTCATTAAGATTAATTAACTTTAAACAATAGCTCGGCATTTTGTTTTTTAATTGCATGGTTTTGTAAATTGCATTTGTTCTTGGGGGAAATTTGAGAAATTTCTAAAGTTTGGTGATTTACTTATGTTTTTGAAGAGGCAGTAGTAAAGGTAAAAACAACTTCTTGGAATTCTTGAAAAATACACTAATCGACAAAAAACAAAACAAAAAAACACAAAAAAAAATGAAACAAAAAAAAAAACCAACAGAACACACCGAGATGTTCAATTGCTGCAAAACACCTCATGCAGTTCCATCTCCGGCAGATATATAAATGATTACAGGTGTGTAACACTCTGGGTCTTTCCACAAGAAGGTGTAAAAGTGGTGCCCTATAAAATGGTTATCAGAGGTTACTTTTGGGTAGTGCTCCTCTTGTGCAAGATTGTTAAATGTTACACATGCCTATTCAAAAACATTTTGCTTAGTTACAGTACAGACTTTGAATGAGGGTGCATCATTGTACTGAAAGACACAGGACGCTCTGTTGATGACTTGACTGCTATCTAGGCCGTAGCTGTCAGGAGAAGTGGTTATGTGGGGGCATGCTCACACAGGAAGCAGGCTGTGCAGGACCCAAACAGATCACTAGTGGAGAGGATTGTTTGATCCACTGACAGGCACAAGCAGCTACCGCAGTTATCAAAAATATTATAAGGAACCTGTCTGACTCTATACCCAAATATATGAAGATTCTCCTATAACCTTAAGTCTATTACAATATAGTAGTTTTATTGTTGTACATAAGAGCAGTATTATAGTAGTTATATTCTTGTATGTACATAAGAGCAGTATTATAGTAGTTATATTCTTGTATGTACATAGGAGCAGTATTATAATAGTTATATCCTTGTACATAGGAACAGCATTATAGTAGTTATATTCTTGTACATAGGAGCAGTATTATAGTAGTTATATTCTTGTACATAGGAGCAGTATTATAGTAGTTATATTCTTGTATGTACATAGGAGCAGTATTATAATAGTTTTATCCTTGTACAAAGGAACAGTATTATAGTAGTTATATTCTTGTACATAGGAGCAGTATTATAGTAGTTATATTCTTGTACATAGGAGCAGTATTATAGTAGTTATATTCTTGTACATAGGAGGCAGTAATATAGTAGTTATATTCTTGTACATAGGAGCAGTATTATAGTAGTTATATTCTTGTACACAGGAGTAGTATTTTAATAGTTATATTATTGTACATAGGAGCAGTATTATAGTAGTTATATTATTGTACATAGGAGGCAGTATTATAGTAGTTATATTCTTGTACATAGGAGGCAGTATTATAGTAGTTATATTCTTGTACATAGGAGGCAGTATTATAGAAGTTATATTCTTGTACATAGGAGGCAGTATTATAGTAGTTATATTCTTGTAAATAGGAGGCAGTATTATAGTAGTTATATACTTGAACATAGGAGCAGTATTATAGTAGTTATATTCTTGTACATAGGAGCAGTATTATAGTAGTTATATTCTTGTACATAGCAGTATTATAGTAGTTATATTCTTGTACATAGGAGCAGTATTATAGTAGTTATATTCTTATACATAGGAGCAGTATTATAGTAGTTATATTCTTGTACATAGGAGCAGTATTATAGTAGTTATATTCTTAATAGGCATAGTATTTGCAAGGGCAGTATTACAGTAGTTATATTCTTGTACATAGGAGCAGTATTATAGTAGTTATATTCTTGTACATAGGAGCAGTATTATAGTAGTTATATTCTTGTACATAGGAGCAGTATTATAGTAGTTTATATTCTTGTACATAGGAGCAGTATTATAGTAGTTATATTCTTGTACATAGGAGCAGTATTATAGTAGTTATATTCTTGTACATAGGAGCAGTATTATAGTAGTTATATTCTTGTACATAGGAGCAGTATTATAGTAGTTATATTCTTGTACATAGGAGCAGTATTATAGTAGTTATATTCTTGAACATAGGAGCAGTATTATAGTAGTTATATTCTTGTACATAGGAGCAGTATTATAGTAGTTATATTCTTGTACATAGGAGCAGTATTATAGTAGTTATATTCTTGTACATAGGAGCAGCATTATAGTAGTTATATTCTTGTTAATAGGAGCAATATTATAGTAGTTATATTCTTGTACATAGGAGCAGTAATATAGTAGTTATATTCTTGTACATAGGAGGCAGTATTATAGTAGTTATATTCTTGTACATAGGAGCAGTAATATAGTAGTTATATTCTTGTACATAGGAGGCAGTATTATAGTAGTTATATTCTTGTACATAGGAGCAGTATTATAGTAGTTATATTCTTGTACATAGGAGGCAGTATTATAGTAGTTATATTCTTGTACATAGGAGCAGTATTATAGTAGTTATATTCTTATACATAGGAGCAGTATTATAGTAGTTACATTCTTGTACATAGGAGCAGTATTATAGTAGTTATATTCTTGTACATATGAGCAGTATTATAGTAGTTATATTCTTGTACATAGGAGCAGTATTATAGTAGTTATATTCTTGTACATAGGAGCAGTATTATAGTAGTCATATTCTTGTACATAGGAGCAGTATTATAGTAGTTACATTCTTGTACATAGGAGCAGTATTATAGAAGTTATATTCTTGTACATAGGAGGCAGTATTATAGTAGTTATATTCTTGTAAATAGGAGGCAGTATTATAGTAGTTATATACTTGAACATAGGAGCAGTATTATAGTAGTTACATTCTTGTACATAGGAGCAGTATTATAGTAGTTATATTCTTGTACATAGGAGCAGTATTATAGTAGTTATATTCTTATACATAGGAGCAGTATTATAGTAATTACATTCTTTTACATAGGAGCAGTATTATAGTAGTTATATTCTTGTACATAGGAGCAGTATTATAGTAGTTACATTCTTGTACATAGGAGCAGTATTATAGTAGTTATATTCTTGTACATAGGAGCAGTATTATAGTAGTTATATTCTTATACATAGGAGCAGTATTACAGTAGTTACATTCTTGTACATAGGAGGCAGTATTATAGTAGTTATATTCTTGTAAATAGGAGGCAGTATTATAGTAGTTATATACTTGAACATAGGAGCAGTATTATAGTAGTTACATTCTTGTACATAGGAGCAGTATTATAGTAGTTATATTCTTGTACATAGGAGCAGTATTATAGTAGTTATATTCTTATACATAGGAGCAGTATTATAGTAATTACATTCTTTTACATAGGAGCAGTATTATAGTAGTTATATTCTTGTACATAGGAGCAGTATTATAGTAGTTACATTCTTGTACATAGGAGCAGTATTATAGTAGTTATATTCTTGTACATAGGAGCAGTATTATAGTAGTTATATTCTTATACATAGGAGCAGTATTACAGTAGTTACATTCTTGTACATAGGAGCAGTATTATAGTAGTTATATTCTTGTACATAGGAGCAGTATTATAGTAGTTATATTCTTGTACATAGGAGCAGTATTATAGTAGTTATATTCTTGTACATAGCAGTATTATAGTAGTTATATTCTTGTACATAGGAGCAGTATTATAGTAGTTATATTCTTGTACATAGGAGCAGTATTATAGTAGTTATATTCTTGTACATAGGAGCAGTATTATAGTAGTTATATTCTTGTACATAGGAGCAGTATTATAGTAGTTATATTCTTGTACATAGGAGCAGTATTATAGTAGTTATATTCTTGTACATAGGAGCAGTATTATAGTAGTTATATTCTTGTACATAGGAGCAGTATTATAGTAGTTATATTCTTGTACATAGGAGCAGCATTATAGTAGTTATATTCTTGTAAATAGGAGCAATATTATAGTAGTTATATTCTTGTACATAGGAGCAGTAATATAGTAGTTATATTCTTGTACATAGGAGGCAGTATTATAGTAGTTATATTCTTGTACATAGGAGCAGTATTATAGTAGTTACATTCTTGTACATAGGAGCAGTATTATAGAAGTTATATTCTTGTACATAGGAGGCAGTATTATAGTAGTTATATTCTTGTAAATAGGAGGCAGTATTATAGTAGTTATATACTTGAACATAGGAGCAGTATTATAGTAGTTACATTCTTGTACATAGGAGCAGTATTATAGTAGTTATATTCTTGTACATAGGAGCAGTATTATAGTAATTACATTCTTTTACATAGGAGCAGTATTATAGTAGTTATATTCTTGTACATAGGAGCAGTATTATAGTAGTTACATTCTTGTACATAGGAGCAGTATTATAGTAGTTATATTCTTGTACATAGGAGCAGTATTATAGTAGTTATATTCTTATACATAGGAGCAGTATTACAGTAGTTACATTCTTGTACATAGGAGCAGTATTATAGTAGTTATATTCTTGTACATAGGAGCAGTATTATAGTAGTTATATTCTTGTACATAGGAGCAGTAATATAGTAGTTATATTCTTGTACATAGGAGGCAGTATTATAGTAGTTATATTCTTGTACATAGGAGCAGTATTATAGTAGTTACATTCTTGTACATAGGAGCAGTATTATAGAAGTTATATTCTTGTACATAGGAGGCAGTATTATAGTAGTTATATTCTTGTAAATAGGAGGCAGTATTATAGTAGTTATATACTTGAACATAGGAGCAGTATTATAGTAGTTACATTCTTGTACATAGGAGCAGTATTATAGTAGTTATATTCTTGTACATAGGAGCAGTATTATAGTAATTACATTCTTTTACATAGGAGCAGTATTATAGTAGTTATATTCTTGTACATAGGAGCAGTATTATAGTAGTTACATTCTTGTACATAGGAGCAGTATTATAGTAGTTATATTCTTGTACATAGGAGCAGTATTATAGTAGTTATATTCTTATACATAGGAGCAGTATTACAGTAGTTACATTCTTGTACATAGGAGCAGTATTATAGTAGTTATATTCTTGTACATAGGAGGCAGTATTATAGTAGTTATATTTCTTTGTACATAGGAGCAGTATTATAGTAGTTACATTCCTTGTACATAGGCAGTATTATAGTAGTTACATTCTGTACATAGGAGGCAGTATTATAGTAGTTATATTCTTGTACATAGGAGCAGTATTATAGTAGTTATATTCTTGTACATAGGAGCAGTATTTATAGTAGTTATATTCTTGTACATAGGAGCAGTATTATAGTAGTTATATTCTTGTACATAGGAGCAGTATTATAGTAGTTATATTCTTGTACATAGGAGCAGTATTATAGTAGTTATATTCTTGTACATAGGAGCAGTATTATAGTAGTTATATTCTTGTACATAGGAGCAGTATTATAGTAGTTATATTCTTGTACATAGGAGCAGTATTATAGTAGTTATATTCTTGTACATAGGAGCAGTATTATAGTAGTTATATTCTTGTACATAGGAGCAGCATTATAGTAGTTATATTCTTGTAAATAGGAGCATATTATAGTAGTTATATTCTTGTACATAGGAGCAGTAATATAGTAGTTATATTCTTGTACATAGGAGGCAGTATTATAGTAGTTATATTCTTGTACATAGGAGCAGTATTATAGTAGTTATATTCTTGTACATAGGAGCAGTATTATAGTAGTTATATTCTTGTACATAGGAGCAGTATTATAGTAGTTATATTCTTGTACATAAGAGCAGTATTATAGTAGTTATATTCTTGTACATAGGAGCAGTATTATATTAGTTATATTCTTGTACATAGGAGCAGTATTATAGTAGTTATATTCTTGTACATAGGAGGCAGTATTATAGTAGTTATATTCTTATACATAGGAGCAGTATTATAGTAGTTATATTCTTGTACATAGGAGCAGTATTATGGTAGTTATATTCTTGTAGATAATAGTTTTACTTTGTACAATGTTTACAAGTTACTGCAAGTATTGCAATTTTTTATGTTTATAGTAATTCTTTTTTTTTCTTAGTTTTGTAACATGTATTCTTTAACAATGTCTCTTGTAAACTGTTGATCATTTTCACCTTAGAATTGATGGATAATTGTACGGTCTCTTGATGTTAATTTTCTAAACTCTCTAACAGATTCGAGACACAAAGTCTTCGGACCAAAAATCTACATTGTTACACTTTCTTGCTGAAGTCTGTGAAGAAAGGTTCACAGATATCCTCAAATTCCCTGATGAACTTGAACATGTGGAGAGCGCCAGCAAAGGTAGGGTCTTACAGTTTATTATATTACTTTTCCTACACAGAAAAAAATTACGTAACTATTTGCCTTTGGAATGTCTCCATGCTAGCTTATAAGATCTGAGGAAGAATATTATGCCTCCGTCTGGCTAGTATTTCTTCAAGTTTAACTTGATCTGAAGTAAGGTCCACTTTCCATCTTTTATATTTTAACCCCAAAAAGATTAGATCTTCACCAACATCTAATGTGGAAGGTGTGAAAGCTCATGCCTTGCTTCTTTATGACTAGAGATGGGTGAATGTCTTAATTTTTATTTGTGTCCATCTCTCTCTCTTACTTTAGCGCTAAAAGTAACCCAACACTACAATCATCTTAGTCAAATTCTATCTCAGACTATCATCAAAGAACATGGTACAGTATATACAGTACACCATGTATCTATCTGTAGTAGCTATTATGGGGTGTACAGTAAGGGAAGCTCCAACCCTACTAGATCTCCTAGCCTTGCATAGTTTGAGCTTGAGAAGGCGTACCCTCAACAGTAGTAGTAAAAATAAATGGGGGGGGGGGATTGACTCAATTTTCCATTCTGCCTGTCTCATCTTTTTTTCCAATGAATGAAAAGGAAGTGAAATGGATGAATAAACTTGGTCTATGGAAGAGAGGCTTTGATGGTGTCTCAAACACACAAACTTTGGCCCAACTTGATGGTCACTATGGAGCCCTTACATTTACATCCATTCCCAAATCTGTCACGGTACCAAAGTGTACACGTTACACCAATGATGGTGACCATTGCTGACCAGCTTTGCATCATCTTCAAAGAACCTCAACTGATAAACCTTCCCTACCCTTGTGTCTCTTCTTTACCCCAAAAGTTCTACATGTTTGACCCCTCAATTTCTCCCTAACTAACTGCTCCATGATCCCCATGGTCTCCAAAGCTGTACTCTCATTTGATCCAATTTTTATAGGACATAATTTTTCTGATGGCCATTCCATTGACAACTTTTTAACTTCCTAAAATACTGTAAAAAGGAATAACTAAAGTATAACTTATTAATTAAAAGAAAAAGTTTAATTGAATTCCATGGCGCTACGTGGGTCTGATGAAGTCTGCAATCTTTTTATTGCTTTCTACTTGCAAGGTGTTTGCTGTTAGTTCACTTAGAACTGCTGATTATGGATCACAATGGAAATAAAACACCTTTCCAGCGTTTTGTTCACAATTTTTACTCTGCGTTTGCTGATACTGAGGTGTCGGAGTGATATTGTAGCAGCTGTTTCTAACACAGCTTGGCAGGGAGCGGAGCATCATTGTGTATTTGGAGGTGATACTCGCATTAACCGCGTGTCACTACGCTGTAAATGCAGGCAATGAAACTGACACTGTAAAGTATAATACTCAGATTAGAGGTGAGCCGCTGAGCCACTTTTTTAAGGGGGAAGTCAAATACAAAGGGTTAATGGAGGCTGGAACAAAGATCACTACACACAATGGGCCCATTTTGTAATACATCACATCTTTAGGCGATCTGGTCTAAGTTAAAGCTACTTATGAGTGAGCATAGTTTTACTCCAAAATTGCACCAAAATTCTGGCCTTTTTAGACACACAGGGTACATTTAAAGAGTTTATTTTTCCAGTTTGCTTCAACATTTTTTCCAATAATCACTTCTGAAGGTAGCTGTTATTTTGTAAAGTATTTCTTTTCCCCTTTAATACTCTTATCTCCCCTGTCCTGGGCTGTGGTCACATGACCATGTCCATGCAGCTGTATTTCCAGTGATGTCATGTCCATGGGTGGAGCAGTTATAGAGAAGTGTCTATGTAACTGGATTGTGGGAAGAGCTATAGACTAGATGGGTTTTGTTAGGGACAGGGCTGGAGGTGTGGCAGAGAAAGGAGTGCCAAGTGCATCATGACAGTGGCATACCTACCAGGGAAGCAGGGGAAGACGCTGCTTTGGGGACCGAGCTGAAAAGGGGTCCGGGACCAGTCTCGTCACTACATATTCTGGTCAGGCTGAGCCCCCCTGCCCTACAAATTAATTCATTAAAAGAAGGCCCGCCCGGCCAATCAACTGCCCGTCCACTCACATACAGTCTACTCTACTATACAAGCCGGCAGCGCGCTATGCATATTATTCAGGCAGTGCTGGCAGCCCACTCAGGAACTCAAGACAGTCCACCCTGGAAAAATGAAGACACAGCAGGTGGGAGAAGCATGGTAGTGGGGCAGCAGCGGCATAGTCTTTCAGGTTTGTTCCCTTGCCCCTGCCTGCAAGTTCTGGGAGTGTGGGAGGGCAGTTGGGACTGGTACAGGAGAGGTGAGGTCAGGAACAGGGCAGTCTGCAGCATGCCATCCCGGTCTTCTATATAATAGCATGCTATAGTACAGGAGGCGGGCAGAAGGTGGACTGGCGGCCATCATAACCTCTGCCCACTCCTTCCTCTATTAGCCTTCTGTACTATAGCATGCAGTACATGGCAGCCTCCCCTCTATGCCCGCTGTGTACTAGTGCTTATTTTGGTCCTGGCATTGGATGCATGCGTGTGCCATAATAAGCACTAATACATGGCGGAACAGCGGGGGGGGGGGAGGCATTAAAATATAAAAATACTTTCCTGCATGGTGTATGCTGTGACTGAAAACATGTGAATCACCATTTTTTGGTCACCTTGTCCCCCAAAAAGAATTATACATACAGTGATAGTATATACAGTATTTACCTGTAGGAAATGGATGGCACGGCTACCTGGCAGGGTCTGAGAGAGTGATCTTGACTAGTCACATGGGTGGGGTTTACACAAGAGGGGGAGGGCCCATAAAAAAAAATTTGTGTGGGGCCCTGTCAGTTCTAGCTACGCCCATGCAACATGGGTTTGGTTGCATACAGCAACAGGAAGTGTTACATACAGGATGGAAAGAAACAAATGGAATTGGTAGGGAAAAGGGGACAGGGGAGTCCAAACCGAAAAAAAAAAGACTAAACATAAGGAAGATGTACATGAGGAAAGCAACTATATGAGCGGATCGGTTAAAAGCCATAGTAATCCCAGAAACCCTTCTTTTAGCCACACCCTCTTTTCTGCAAAGCCACACCCTATTCCTAATAATCCACACCCCTTTGCCAGATAATGGGTAAAAAGGTTAGAAGACCGTCCAAAAGTATTGTACATTTTCAATAGTAAATCTGCCCCAATAGGATTTCACAGGTCAATAAAGCAAATGAGTCAAGTAGGGAGGCTCATCTGTAGATTCAAAGTATTAGGTAAAACAGTTCTCCTCCTTCCACCCTCCTTCCCAATTTTTGTTTGAGCAGATTGTTTTAAAACCACAAAAATACACAAAAATTCTTCGAGTTGTCTGGATAGAGTATAAAAGACCATATACTATATAATCTCTGTATAAAATGACTGTAACAGAACACAATTTAAAGGGAACCTGTCACTTCCTGTAGCCAAAAAAAAAAACTGTTAGTAGTACCTTAATTTAGGCGCCAGGGTGATGCTGAATAAGATCTTCATAAGGAGAAGAGATTCCTCAAAGTGGCAGAAATTGATCTTTTAATTCTCCTGCGCGCGCTGTCTTGACTCCGCTTGAAGTCAAGGGGGCAGCGGCCTCCTTTCTTCAAGTCAAGCAAACCACTCCCCTGGTCAATTTGACTGACAGGTTGCCGTTGGGCCGGGGATCGCGCAAGTCTCGCGCATGCGCGGTGCGCGATATCTCCCTGCGCGATCCCGGCCCCGGCTCTTCACTTTGCCGGCGCTTTTGTCTGTACAGCGCATGCGCCACAGAAGCAAGCGAGCGCACTTGGCAGAGTGCGCCCGCCGTCCCTGCACGCAAGGGGTCATTGAAAGTGTCGGAACGCCCGGCCGTACGCTGGCAAAGTGAAGGGCCGGGATTGCGCAGGGAGATATCGCGCACCGCGCATGCGCGAGACTTGCGCGATCCCTGGCCCAATGGCAATCTGTCAGTCAAGTTGACCAGGGGAGTGGTTTGCTTGACTTGAAGCAAGGAGGCCGCTGCCTTCTTGATTTCAAGCGGAGTCAAGACAGCGCGCGCAGGAGAATTAAAAGATCAATTTCTGTCACTTTGAGGAATCTCTTCTCCTTATGAAGATCTTATTCAGCATCACCCTGGCGCCTAAATTAAGGTACTACTAACAGTTTTTTTTGGCTACAGGAGGTGACAGGTTCCCATTAAGGTTTTAGTTACTATTAAAAGAGATAATAGAAACAAAAATTGAAAAACAACATTTTTTCAGTTATTAAAAAAAATTTAAAATGCAGAAATATAAATAAATTGAACAACCAAATAAAATAAATGATTCATTTAGAGCCTACTAAAAAATTGAGAATGTGTCTGGGTATTGACGAGGGAATATGGTCCAGTGTTCAAATGGTTAATATTCAGCCGCATGTAGTATAATGAGCGACAATAGTGGTCTTTAGCCTCTTTTTGTCCTTTAAACTCGCTCGATACAGAACTTTATTGAGACATTATTTTGTGCTGTTGCTTCCACGACTCTTTGCCTTTTGTTAAGAACTAGAACATCTCCTTTCTCTGTCTTTATGAAATAAATCTACTTTTCGGGGAGGGAGGGCTTCAGTCACAAATCAAGTGCTTATCATCAGCTCTGGGACTGGAAGCTGTAGTTATGACCAATCTTATAAGGTATTTGTCTTCATGGTGTTGTCAAAGCTTCGAGGTCAGATATGTCAATATGTCAAAAAGTGCTCATGGCATCAAGAGGCCATCATTCCGGCAGACCATGATTGTAATGTCTAGGATGACACTTGAGTAAAGATGTCCCCCAAAGCCAAGTGCATGGAGGAGTCAGTCTGGGTATCCTGTCAAAATAAAGATACACAACCCCCGTGACTGGAGGACTCCAGCCTTTTATCTCTCCATCCAGACACTACTGCCCACCGGGATCCGTTTTTCACTCAGATGTTTACACCTTGAAGCTTTCTGCTTTCCTTTTCTCATGAACAATTCTGTTTCTGAGCGGCAAGTCTGGTCTTTACGGCCTCTCCGCACTATTGTGTTCTCACAGAAAGATTTCAGTCTTGCAAAGAGTAAACTTTTGTGTTGTCTTAAAGAGCTGGTTCACCAGAAGCATGTAATGTGTATTGGCTATGTCCACTGGTGTCATTGTTCTACTTAGTCGTCAACTTGAGATGCTAGAAAAAAATGCTTTGGTGATTTTGATTTGTTAAATAAAAAAAAGCAATATTGTTCTTGGTTTTTATACTCCTTACCACCAGATTGTAAAAATGGATCAGGAGATCAGTACTACGACTGAGAGTGACATAAAATTATTGTCTCCATTGATCAAAATGTCTGTAACTAGTGACGAGCGAATTTCTGTCAATACGATTTGGACCTGGATCGATTCAACCAGAAAAGCTGTGTAAGCCTCCCTCCGTGTCTCTCTCCAGTCTCCTCCTCCCTCTCTCTCTCTCTCTTCCTTCTATAGAATCCAATTTTTTTTTAAAACAATTTGGGTCAATAATCAATTTGCCCATCTCTATCTATAGGCAAACTGTTCTCTTCGTAAAATTGGCATATCCTTACATAATCTGACCCAATGAGCCTTGATTGGACAGTGTCAGAGTATACAGGGACATACCTCAATATTTCAAATCCACAGCCCTGTCTGCATTTTTCCATCGGACCTACCTACCAGTATGTAACCATGCCTAATGGTTTGCTGACCTCACCTACTTGTGTTGTCTTCCTTCTGTCAGGTGGACCACATATCAGCAATGTAACCATGCCTAATGGTTTGCTGACCTCACCTACTTGTGTTGGCTGCCTTCTGATAGTTGGACCACCTACCAGCAGTGTAACAATGCCTAATGGTTTGCTGACCTCACTAACACTTTTGTTGGCTGCCTTCTGACAGTTGGACCACCTACCAGCAGAATAACAAAACCTGATGGTTTCCTGACCTTACCTACTTGTGTTGGCTGTCTTGTGACAGTTGGACCACCTACCAGCAGTGTAACAATGCCTAATGGTTTGCTGACCTCACCTACATTTGTGTTGGCTGCCTTCTGATAGCTGGGCCACCTACCAGAAGTTTAACAATGCCTGATGGTTTGCTGACCTCACCTACACTTGTGTTAGCTGTTTTCTGACTGTTGAACCACCTACCAGCAATGTAACAATGCCAAATGGTTGGCTTACTTCACCTACATGTGTTGTCTGCCTTCTGACAGTTGGACCACCTAAAGGTAGTGTAACAATGCCTGATGGTTTGCTGACCTCACCTACACTTGTGTTGGCTGCCTTCTGACAGTTGAACCACCTACCAGCAGTGTAATAATGCCTAATGGTTTGCTGACCTCACCTACACTTGTGTTGGCTGCCTTCTGCCAGTTGGACCACCTAAAGGTAATGTAACAATGCCTGATAGTTTGCTGACCTCACCTACACTTGTGTTGGCTGCCTTCTGACAGTTTGACTACCTACCAGCAGTGCAACAACATCTAATGGTTTGCTGACCTCACTTACTTGTGTTGGCTGCCGTCTGACAGTTGGACTACCTACCAGCAATGTAGCAATAGCTAATGGTTTGCTGACCTCACCCACTTGTGTTGGCTGTCTTCTGACAGATGGACCACCTCCAGGCAGTGTAACAATGCCTGATGGTTTTATGACCTACTTGTGTTCGCCTGCTTTCTGACAGTTGGACCACCTACCAGCAATGTAGCAATCACTAATGGTTTGCTGTTCCTGACTACTTCTGCTGGACCCACTTATGGGGATTGGACCCACCTACAACATGTAGATACTTTTAGATGTTTTTCCAGGGCCACTTTAAGAACCCAATCCACCCTTATATGTGGGTTGATATTTCCTGTAATCCTGTTGATTTGCAGATATGAATACTGATAGTAACATGTCACACATGTACTGAAGTCATAGGTGTTGAGGGTGAGGTCAACATGACTCCCAAAGGGTGAGGTCAAGAGTTTATTGTGGAGATCTGCATTCCATCTTACACTCCTGCCTTATAGTTATACTCCAGTGTTGCTGGCACGGTATGAGAACCAGCCGTCAGCAATGCGCTGTTTGCTCGCATCGTCCCACTGGAAAACAGAATTAAAAGGGAATAGATGTGCGCTATCCAGAGACTGCGGAGTTTAAATAGATCTAAACACAGATTTACTTTTGTAGCTGCATATGATCCAAGGGCTCAGAATTGGTGTTGACACTATAAAGGACAGCTCCAGATATACCGGCGTGCTTTTGGAACTTGACAACAATGGTTAATGGTGTTTATTGTGGCCACTGAGGATCCTGATATTAGAAGGATGAGGCACAAAAGGGAATTTTTGATCAGATCGTGGTATTCCGTTATAACTTTTAACTCTTTACAACACTACAGATATTAAATGATAGTCAATCTCACAGTCCCCTCCGTACCATTGTGTCCAAACTATTCAATCAGTTAAATCCCACTTACTCTTCTACTGTTAAACCCCTTAAAAGGATTGTCCTGTAGTGATATTTAAATGATATTCCCACTCGAGACCCCCTTTAGCATTGGGAAAGAAAATTAATTGTTGTACACTAGTTTTAATGGATGACCATGATCCCTTCCCCATTACTTAAAATGTCCTAATGTCGAATATGAAGAGAGGTTGTCTATCTTGAGTTGTTTTAAAGGGGTTGTCTCATCATGGACAAGGATATGCCCCCATTGTCTTATAGGTGTGGGTCCCACCACTGGGACCCGCACCTATATCGAGAACCAAGCCTTGAAAGTGAAGGAGGGCATTTCACTCGTTCATCAGGTGATCAGCGGCAACTTTAAAGGGGCTGAATATTGTGAAGGAACATTTGTACGAACATTTGTACTTGATAATTGACCCAATCATGGGGTAGTGTAAAGCAGAAGTAACTTCAGTAAATACGTTTACTTGCACTACAGTAGCAGTCACGCAGAAAAAGACAAGTAGTTGCTAGGTTAACCAAAACTAAAATACCCTGCAGAATCCACCAGGGCAAGCTGTAAGTAGCGTTGAGCGGATCAAAGTCCACGAAGGATGAATTCGATTAGTCAAGAAGCCAAATTTCCTTGTGCCTCATGGTTGCAAATCAATTTAACCTGAAATAGAGTAAAAAACAAAAAAAAAAAATCATACTTACCTTTTCCATTTGCTCGAGATGGGCCAACCGTCACCATCTTGCTTGAAGATCTTGCGCGAAATGTATGACATCACCAATGCAAGATTTTGCGCCAGTTCTCTAAACAAAATGGCGGCCGGCCCATCGTAAGCAAATGGAACAGGTAAGTGTCATTTTTTGTGTTTGCCTTTTAATTGTACATTCTGTTGCTTATATCAGATGGCGCAATCATGTATGAACACGGCATCTAAGGGGTACAATGACGGGAAATGGCACAATCGCTGCTCCCTGTCATTGCACCCACTACTTACAAAGAAATACACTTTGTGACAAAGTAATTCATCACAAAGCAATTTTTTTGTAAAATTTGGAGAAGCAACTGAATTAATTTTTTTAGTACCTCGCTTATCTCTAGCTGTAAGAATAGAAATGTACAATTCATTCTCTAGGGTAACTGCAGTGGTAAATAGTGCACTTATAGGGGTGGATTGGCCATAGACCTTACAGGGAAATTTCTTGGTGGGCCGATGCCCAGGGGGCCACTCAAGACCTCTTGATGGCCGCAGGCCAGGTACATAATGACCGCAGGTGCCCTCCTGAACTCAACTGTATTACTGTCTTCATGATGGTGATACGGTTGAATGCTGTGGTGAGGGTGGCAGTATTTTGTACCTTCCTGTGGTATTTGGTTCTGTTGGGGTGGTATTCTGCTCTGCACTACAGTATGGCAGGCTCCACCTACTTCGGTTGTCCCCGCCTACTTGTTTTGGCCCATCTTCTGTCAGTTTGAACCCACCTACAACATAGGCCCACTTTTAGGTTTTTTGTTCCCCAATCCGCCCCTGTGCACTTGTCATAAAGTATCGTCATGTAGATGCCCACATTTACTGTAACGTGCGCTCCTCAATTTTAACGCATTTTAATAAACTTTTCATCTTCTGATAAAATCTCATGAATGGATGAAAAATCTTGATCCATAAATGTGACGATTTTTCTCAATTTCTGCAGCAGTCCTTCGTCGGTTAGTCACGCGTACTTTGCCTGGCATCTTGTTCTAAACCATCTAGCGTCATAGCCCTTAATTAATAAGGAACAAACATGGCACATGCTACTCCACCTGATGACTGCGGCGTCCGGATTTGTGTCTTTGATTAAAAAAATGTAAAAAAAAAAAAAATTAAATAAAAACAGTGACTGCAAAATTGAAGCGAAGGAAACAGAAAAAAAAGAAATGTTAATTAAAGTGCCGGGCGGTGATATTACCGCATTTCGTTTTACACTGACACGTACAATGCAGATTCATTTTCACGAGTTTTTCTAATCAGAATTCATTGCGTCCTTCATTACCGGCCTTTATCCGCAGGATTGAAATGTCGAAAATAGAAAACAATGCCCCTCGCCAACAAAGCAACATTTTATCATTTTCTTTTTTTTTTCCATTAAAGCTTCTTTAGCTTCGTCCTAGAAATTGTATTTCAGATATTAAAGATCATTTCGTTCTGAAACATTAAAAAAAAAAAGTTGCCGTTCAGCCATTTACAAGTAGCTCTGCCTCTGGGAAAGCTGGGTGGCGATAACTAATAGATTATACTGAAGTTTCAAATACGAAATGTAATATGACCGCAACGTGTGAATATACCCCCGAGATCTCATTACAGTGAGTGACTTGCACCCAGCTTTCCCAAAGACCTGAATGGCAGATAGAGGAACAGAGGATGGATCATCGCTATGAACATGTGTCATTCAGCTTTTCCAGATTACTGGACATTTGCTTAACCATACAGATCTGTCATGCAGGTGTCATGGAAAGCTGGGTGACGGTAATACCATGTTGGAGCTAGAATGGCCGCTCTTCTCTATAGCTGATGTATTCTTCTGAAAAATCCTGCTAACAAGCAATTTTCCTTCCGCTGCAGATCACAGGGTTGTTACTCAGCTTTCCCAATGACAACATTTTCAAGTTCGGCAGCATTATGAATGTAAAATTAGAAAAGCTGTGTCCCAATCCCTGCATCAGTGTAGCTGTAGGGGCGCAGATATCGCTTTTACAAATTACACAAGATTATTGGGGGCCCCATTGGGGCCCAAAAACTTAGAATTGGGCAAGTAAAAGCTTGTTAGGTTGCTGCCGCGTTATGCTTTGTATGGTGTGAATTTTTATTTTTTGTAAAAAAAAAATACAAAAAAAAACATCCTTGTGCAATTATTTTTTGCTATTTGTAACATTTTTGTTTTTTAATCGTGTAAATAAGCAGATGCATTCTTTTTTTTTCCTTTTTTTCTTTTTTGCAATCCATATGTTTTTCAACAAGAAAGTATGTACCCCCCTGACCCCTTGATCTTACTACCTCTGTAGATCAATGTGAAAAAAGCCATAAAGTAGGTAACGAAAAAGTCATTTAACCCCTTCGCGCCCAGCGCCGTACATCCCTTGGATGTACATCGCCGTACATCCCTTGAAAGGGGCGTGATTAGAGACAGGGGACGTGCCTCGGGCCCGGGGGAGCGGTGAAGGAGCGGTGCTCCAGAGGAAAGAGGCCGTCCCCCGGTGCTCCGATGGCTCATTTGCATACTTTTTAAAGTTTAAATTTCTACGCGACCGCTGCGCAGAACTCTGCATGAAAGGTATGATTTTGAAAGTTGTCACTAGGCCTTGTAACCTATGTATTTAAATACATAGGTTACAACCTAGTGACAGAGCCTCTTTAATCAGACAACTTGTGTGGTGCAGTGAGTAAAAGGAGACTTTGTGTCCCCTTCCCTCGCCCCTTTCTTCCTTATCACTACATTATCTGCTATAAACTACAGTCTAATAAATGTAATTATTCCTGGCCATGTTGCGGCAGCTGGTCTCTGGCAGGATCTCCTCGTGCAGGTATTTCTCAGGGGGGCCGTGCAATCAAATAGATATTGCCACATTATATCAAAAATAATAAACTGAGTTCTTTGGGTTCGTGCTGTATTGGAACGCAGCGAAACACACTGGGAATAGATCGTGCAAAAACCTGCGGCCTGACAGCATGACTGATAACTTGGAAAGCATGTAAACCTAAAGTGTTATCTTGCATATAGAAAGTAACATGGGAGCTCACAATCCGTGTACAGCGCTCCTCTATGTAAGCAACAGAACAATACAAAGCTATAAATAATGCCGCCATACAGGCAACATGTAAAATCCATACAGTTCACTTATAACTGTGCTTAAAGCGTATTATCAAGACAAGCTGCCAGAAAAGATGACTGATTATGTTGGGGATGGGTTGTTAGAGGTCTGTTTGGCAATGCCTTAATCTAGTCCTCAACATAAAGCATTGACTATCGGTATGAATTAATTCATCTCTGCTACATTTCTCAATATGTTTTTTGCAAATATTAACCCTTTCAGTACCGGAGGTTTTTTCGGTCATGCATTTTCGTTTTGCGCTCCCTGCCTTCCAACAGCCATAACTCTTTTATTTTTCTGTTCACATAGCTGTATGAGGGCTTGTTTTTTGCGGGACAAGTTGTACTTTCCAACGCCACCATTTAATATTGCATATGGTGTAGTGGGAAGCGGGAAAAAAATTCCAAATCAGGTGAAATTGCAAAAAAACCGCTATTCCGCTACAGTTCTACGGGTTTCTTATTTACAGCGTTCGATGTGCATTAAAACTGACCTGTTATTTTCATTCTACTGGTCAGTACGAATCCGGCAATACCTAATATGTATAGTTTTTCCTGCGTTTTGATAGTGAAAAAAAATTAGAAAGTTGCCCTTTTTTTTTTTTTTTTTTTTCCTTGTCATATCTTGACCCCTATAACTTTTTGGTATTTATGTGTACAGAGCTGTATGGGGGCTCATTTTTTGCGGGACAATCTGAAGATTTTATTAATACCTTTCTGGGGTGTGTATGACTTTTTGATCACTTTTTATTTAATTTTTTTTAGGAAAAAAAAGCGACAAAAAACGGCAAATCGCCATTTGGACGCTTTTTTCCGCCACACAATTCGCCGTATTGGATTTTTTTTTATATTTAAAAGTACGGGCGTTTTCGGTCACGGTGATACCCATGATGTCTATATTTAGTGTTATTTAGGTATTTATTTTTTACTTATACGGAAAGGGGGGTGATTTGAACTTTTATATCTTTTTTATTTTTTATATATTTTTTAACATTTTTTTTTTATTTTTTTTTACTATTTGAATGCTCAAATATGAGCTTATATATTGTGGCTTTTTAATTTTCTTTATGAGCAATTATGGATTTACTAGAGGCAGTTAAATCCATCAATTGCTCATTTCTTATCCTGGCCTGCCATCTAGTGGCCAGAATAAGAATTGCACTTTGAAAACTGTAATCCTCACCAGCGAGGATTACAGTTTTCATATGGTGTACAGACACCCCGATTGGCCACACGGGGTGTCTGTACACCACCCGGAAGCGAACGCTTCCGGGTTTAGACGCAACTAGATGCCGTGATCACGTGTGATCACGGCATCTAGTCACCCCGGAAGACGCCGCCGATACAGTAGGTAGCGGCAAGTCTCTGCTGTTAGAAACAGCAGAGACTTGCCGGCCATGACGCCCGCCGCACCCGCGAGCGGGCGCCATGTGCCCGCATCGTACCAGCGCCGTACATGTACGGCGCCGGTACTGTAAGGGTTAATAAACAAATAAATAAATAAAAGGACTGTATTCAATCTTTCTACCACTAAGGGGAGTTTTGAGGTTTATATCAGACTAGCAGAAGGACCCGGCTTTGCACGGGTATATTTCATCTATTTCATTTAATGTTGATGTGTGTTGTTAAAAGAGATCGACAGTATCCACTATAACAGTGACATCTACAGTACTCCGCCCCTTAACTGTGACCTCCACATGCCCCCGCCCTTTAACACTGACCCCCTACAGTGCCCCGTCTTCTTAAAATGGGACCTCCGCAGCAGCCCACCCCCTTAACTATTACATTCACAGCACCCCACCACCTTGACAGTGATGTCCACATCGGCCCACCCCCTTAACAGTGACCTCTACAGCGCCCGTCCTTTAACACTGACCATAGGTTATAGTCCACTTAATTGTGACCTGCACCATTCCCAGCCCCCTTAACAGAGACCTCCACAGTGACTGCCTCTTTAAAAGTGACCCCACTCCTTTAACAGTGACCTCCACTGTACCCCTCTGCCTGAACAGTGACCTTACAATACCCCGCTGCCCCTTTAATAGTGGCCTCCACAGTCCCCTCCTCCCTTAACAGTGACCACCACAGTGCCCACCCCTTTAACAGTGACCTCCCCAGTGGCTGATCCTTTATTAGTGACCTCCACAGTACCCCGTGTACTTAACAGTGATTTCCACAATAACCCGTCCCCTTAACAGTGACCTCCACAGAGCTCCGTTCCCTTAAAATGTGACCTCCACAACACCCTACCCCCTTAACAATGACATCTACAGCACCCCGTCCTTAACACTGAACTCCATAGTGGACCGTCCTCTTAACTGTGACCTTAACCGTTCCCTTCCCCCTTAACAGGGACCTCCACAGTGCCCGCCTCTTTAACAATGACCTTCACTTTGGCTGCACCTTTATTAGTGACCTCCAGAGTACCCCATCTCATTAACCATGATTTCCACAACACCCCGCCCCCTTAACAGTGGCCTGTACACCAATCTGCCCCTTAACACTGACATCCATAGCAGACCATCCCCTTAACTGTGACCTCCACAACAGCCTGCCCCTAGGGTGGCCAGATGGACACAGGGATATCCTTTTGAACAGCTCACTCTCAGAAAGCAGCACTGTGCAGTCTGAGTGTGAGCTGCAGAGAGAAAATCACCCTTCCTCCCCTGCAGCTGACATATGTTGATTCTTACCCTCATTTTTTCAATCCCCATCGGCTGTGGAGTGGGAGGGGCATGGCCTAACAGGTCGGGGGCATGGCTTCACTGGACTGGGGGCATAGTTTTTAAGCTGATCTACAGCAGTGAAGAAAAATGGCTGGGTTGTTATGGAAACCTGGTCTAAAACTGTGTGTTTGTCTGTGTGGAGACTAACGGCCTGCGGGCTTCTATTGGCTGATAAAGGTCATGTGACCAGGCTTCTATTGGCTAATGCATTTTTTGGGAATATCTCAAGAACGGTACGTCCTGGAGTGCTGAGACCCATTCTAAAACCTTCGCAAACTCCTGATGTATCTGTGTGCCAAATTTCGTGTAAATTCGCAATTGTAAATGCGATGGTGCGGATTGCTTTAGCGGACATGCATACATACACACACATACACTCAGCTTTATATATTAGATGGATTGTGTCCCTCTTGGTCATGGTTAACAGCACACCATGTGGTCAGTCTAGGTACTACAAGTAAAGAAATCCACTGGTGAAAAATAGTCAATTACTTGAAACAGTATCAAAGCATATGAATGATAGAGTGCCAAAACCCCCAAATTCTGTGTATCCATAGAAAGGAATGCTGGGATTGGTAGTTCATGTCTGGGCAGCCATCTTTAAGTATCTTCTTCCTGCCTATATAATGCAGTCATTCAGCGGCACGGCTGCAGAAAGGGTTAAACCACTGGTAATATTTCCTGCTGAGTCTTATTGCTATTATTTTTTTTTCATCCGTCCACGTTCCGGGCTTTCAGTTTGAATTAGCTTAATCCCCCTGATCTGGATAGAATTGATAACAGCTTTATAAGGCTCGAGGTTAACGCAGCCGCTGAATATTACGCCGTCTCCCAGGGTTTGTGTTGCTGTATACCGCTATATGTGAAGATATTGAAGCCGGCTGATGATGTTGATGATTGCTCTCTGATTGCTAATTTCAACATTAATCTCCTTATAATAGTATAAGCTTGATGGGTGCAGTAGTCGTTGCCTGCCCTGCCCCCACTCTTCCTGTACGTGACGGTTTTTCGTAGATTTAGTTGTCGCTGTTGAAGGTGTGATGCTGTGTCTGATAATTATCTCGACCAATGTCCCTAAATAACGGTTGCTTAGCGATGCCCGTTACTCCAGTGGAATTTATCGTTGAAGGACCACGTTCAGTCCATGGTAAAGCACATAACGCTATTAAATGAGAAGAAGGAAGAATGAGAATCGCAATCGCAAGCGTGCCAAGGTGCAGGGGTTAATCTAAAGTCATTTTCGTCAATCAATTTGTAGCAAAAATTCTAGTATACTGTACTTTGTTTCAGTTCCTCATAATTTTCAAGAACAAACTGCTCTGTGTGAACCTGGCGAATACAGAAGACAGGGCAGTTTTTAAAGGAGTTCTGGGGTCTTCTCACATTAATATCCTATCCTCAGGATAGCATACCTCCCAACCGTCCCAGATCCAGCGGGACAGTCCCAGATTACAGGGGCTGTCCCGCTGTCCCGGTATGGGGGAGGTATGTCCTGCTTTCTGGTAGCTATCCCTGCACCCATAAGACGCAGAGACAGTTGCCTGTATTGTGATGAAGCAGAGAGTTTGCATCGGCTCACTACTTCATCCATCATCCTTCCGTTCCCTCCCTGCAGGCTCTCCATACTTCTGGTCTGTGCGGGGGGCTGGACCATACGGCAGTCAGCCTTGGCTCCTCCCCCTCCAGACTAGACCAGCCAATGTCCTGCTGCTGATTCTGCTAGGAAAGAGTTAAGTATGTGGTGTTTATTTTTCAAACTTTCTGTGGGGCACAACATATTACTGGGGGCACAATGTGGGCATATTATAGGGGGCACAATGTGGGCATATTACAGGGGGGCACAATGTGGGCATATTTCAGGGGGACACAATGGGCATGTTACTGGGGGGCACAATGTTGGCATATTACTGGGGGGCACAATGTGGCCATATTACAGGGGGGCACAGCTGGGAATATTACTGGGGACACAGCTGGGCATATTAATGGGGGCACATAACTGGCGAATAATTACTATGTGGGGCTGTAAGGGGACTGGGTGGGATTAGGTGTATAGTTATGTTTTGGGCGGAGTCAGAGGCTTGGCCTAGTGCAGAAAAAAATCTGCTGCGGTGCCAAAGTGCGCCGCACAATATGTCCCTCTTTGTTCATTTACAAAGTTGGTAGGTATGGGATAGGTCATCAATATCAGATCAGTAGGGTCTTGGTAATCTGGCCTTCCTGTCACCCCCTCAGTCATCTGTCTGACAAGACTGCAGTGCTGTGTTTTCTTCACTGTTTACCTGCTCTCCATTGACATGGCAGCAGCCATGTGGTGTAATTATCAATTCTCTGTCCCCCTGTGGACCCATGGTTCTTGCCTGTTGCTCCTGCCACCCATAGGGTACAAATATACAGAGCTACATGGTGCTCTCCATAATGAGAAAGAGTACTCACTAGACAACACATACATATTTTTCCCAGAAAAACAGAATGTCTATGTCTCTCGTCAGATCCAAATCAATTTTTTGGAAAAATTTTGCAGAATTGGACACTAAATTTGCTCCTCTCTAGTTGTCTCTTTATTCATTTATTTATTTATTTATTTATTTATTTATTTTTTAACTGGAGCCCAAATTTATTACCCATTCTATATGAGGTGTCAGGTGGAAAATTCCTTTAACCTATTGAGGTTATGGTGACCATACACAGTACATGAATGGGAAATGGACCCACCACTTTTGATAGCAATGTGTATGAAGATTACCTAACATCTGTCCTCTGGGAAAGAATGGTCAGGCACTGTAGTTTTCAAGAAGGATAAACCATCAATAGGGGCGAGCCTACTGAGAACACGTGTGCACTCGGCCAAGCTCAGAGTCCTGCGTATGGAAAGGTTGAGAAGAATAACTGTTGGCTGAATGTACATTGGAAGTGATACCTAAAGTTCCTCTTCTCCACCATAGTTCGGAACCTTCTTGACCGCTATGACTCTGGGTCAACAACTTTCACCAAGAAGGTGGGAGTTGTAGTTGGTTCTAATGATTATATATTTTCTGTATTTTCGGTAGAAGGATACATGTATTCATACTCATCTACCCAGGAGAGAAACCTCCAGCATAGCAAAATCTCAAGACCTACAGGAAATGCTGACACTTGTAGCTTCTCAATGCCTGGAGAACCATAGACTGTTTTCCTCTGAGCTCAACAGAAGCTTAATTTGCTTTCCTCATAATTCAAGAAGTTTTGTGCTTGACTTCCACAGTGACTGAACTAGAACAACTCGTAAACCACTGTCTCTTTCCACAGAATCCCAGTTGTGAACTGTTCAATTTGTTCTCAAAGAATAGCAATTAGGTAGGGCAATAAACCCGCACTATAGATCAGTGAACTTCCACTGAGCATGAATTCCTTTGGTGCATGCATTTAAAGTAAGCATTCCCTGTATAGAGGCTCCAGGCAAGCATTACAAGCCGGTGCCTTTACTTTACACATCTAGAACAATAAATGTCTCTGTTTGTGCTGAATAATACTGCGCTCTACCATAAAGTTTCATGCATTTATTAGAGAAAACATTACTTTTCATATAAAGAAAATAAACACTTGTTATTAGTCACAAACAGGAAAAGAGAAACATACAATGTACAAAACTGACAGACATGTAAGAGCGACATCACTGCAGATAAAAGCAAATCTAGTCACACTGATACATTTTCCAATAGTTCATAGTTATATTCTTGTACATAGGAGAAGCATTATAGTAGTTATATTCTTGTACATAGGAGCAGTATTATAGTAGTTATATTCTTGTACATAGGAGAAGCATTATAGTAGTTATATTCTTGTACATAGGAGCAGTATTATAGTAGTTATATTCTTGTACATAGGAGAAGCATTATAGTAGTTATATTCTTGTACATAGGAGCAGTATTATAGTAGTTATATTCTTGTACATAGGAACAGTATTATAGTAGTTATATTCTTGTACATAGGAGCAGTATTATAGTAGTTATATTCTTGTACATAGGAGCAGTATTATAGTAGTTATATTCTTGTACATAGGAGCAGTATTATAGTAGTTATATTCTTGTACATAGGAGCAGTATTATAGTAGTTATATTCTTGTACATAGGAGACAGTATTATAGTAGTTATATTCTAGTACATAGGAGCATTATTATAGTAGTTATATACTTGTACATAGGAGCAGTATTATAGTAGTTATATTCTTGTACATAGGAGCAGTATTACAGTAGTTATATTCTTGTACATAGGAGCAGTATTATAGTAGTTATATTCTTGTACATAGGAGCAGTATTATAGTAGTTATATTCTTGTACATAGGAGAAGCATTATAGTAGTTATATTCTTGTACATAGGAGCAGTATTATAGTAGTTATATTCTTGTACATAGGAACAGTATTATAGTAGTTATATTCTTGTACATAGGAGCAGTATTATAGTAGTTATATTCTTGTACATAGGAGCAGTATTATAGTAGTTATATTCTTGTACATAGGAGCAGTATTATAGTAGTTATATTCTTGTACATAGGAGCAGTATTATAGTAGTTATATTCTTGTACATAGGAGGCAGTATTATAGTAGTTATATTCTTGTACATAGGAGCAGTATTATAGTAGTTATATTCTTGTACATAGGAGGCAGTATTATAGTAGTTATATTCTTGTACATAGGAGCAGTATTATAGTAGTTTTATTCTTGTACATAGGAGCATTATTATATTAGTAATATTCTTGTACATAGGAGCAGTACTATAGTAGTTATATTCTTGTACATAGGATGCAGTATTATAGTAGTTATATTCTTGTACATAGGAGCAGCATTATAGTAGTTATAGTCTTGTTCAAAGGAGCAGTATTATAGTAGTTATATTATTGTACATAGGAGCAGTATTATAGTAGTTATATTCTTGTACATAGGAGGCAGTATTATAGTAGTTATATTCTTGTACATAGGAGCAGCATTATAGCAGTTATAGTCTTGTACATAGGAGCAGTATTATAGTAGTTATATTATTATACATAGGAGCAGTATTATAGTAGTTATATTCCAGTACATAGGAGCAGTATTATAATGGGTATATTCTTGTACATAGGAGCAGTATTATAGTAGATATATTCTTGTACATAGGAGCAGTATTATAATAGTTATATTCTTGTACATAGGAGCAGTATTATAGTAGTTATATTCTTGTACATAGGAGGCAGTATTATAGTAGTTATATTCTTGTACATAGGAGGCAGTATTATAGTAGTTATATTCTTGTACATTGGAGCAGTATTATAGTAGTTATATTCTTGTACATAGGAGGTAGTATTATAGTAGTTATATTATTGTCCATAGGAGCAGTATTATAGTAGTTATACTCTAGTACAGTGATTTTAAACCAGTGTGCCTCCAGCTGTTGCAAAACTACAACTCCCATCATGCCCAGGAAGCCTACAGCTATCAGCCTACAAAAGGGCATGGTGGGAGTTGTAGTTTTGCAACAGCTGGAGGCACACTGGTTGAAAATCACTGTTCTAGTACATAGGAGGCAGTATTATAGTAGTTATATTCTTGTCCATAGGAGCAGTATTATAGTAGTTATATTCTTGTATATAGGGGGCAGTATTATAGTAGTTATATTCTTGTACATAGGAAGCAGCATTATAGTAGTTATATTCTTGTACATAGGAGGCAGTATTATAGTAGTTATATTCTTGTACATATGAGCAGTATTATAGTAGTTTTATTCTTGTACATAGGAGCATTATTATATTAGTTATATTCTTGTACATAGGAAGCAGTATTATAGTAGTTATATTCTTGTACATAGGAGGCAGTATTATAGTAGTTATATTCTTGTACATATGAGCAGTATTATAGTAGTTTTATTCTTGTACATAGGAGCAGTATTATAGTACTTATATTCTTGTACATAGGAGGCAGTACTATAGTAGTTATATTCTTGTACATAGGATGCAGTATTATAGTAGTTATAGTCTTGTTCAAAGGAGCAGTATTATAGTAGTTATATTATTGTACATAGGAGCAGTATTATAGTGGTTATATTCTTGTACATAGGAGGCAGTATTATAGTAGTTATATTCCTGTACATAGGAGAAGTATTATAATGGATATATTCTTGTACATAGGAGCAGTATTAAAGTAGTTATATTCTTGTACATAGGAGCAGTATTATAATAGTTATATTCTTGTACATAGGAGCAGTATTATAATGCATATATTCTTGTACATAGGAGCAGTATTATAGTAGTAATATTCTTGTACATAGAAGCAGTATTATAGCCGTTATATACTGGTACATTAGAGGCAGTATTATAGTAGTTATATTCTTGTACATAGGAACAGTATTATAGTAGTTATACTCTTGTACATAGGAACATTATTATAGCAGTTTTATACTTGTACATAGGAGGCAATATTATAGTAGTTATTTTCTTGTACATAGGAGCAGTATTATAATGGATATATTCTTGTACAAAGGAGCAGTATTATAGTAGTTATATTCTTGTACATAGGAGCAGTATTATAGTAGTTATATTCTTGTACATAGAAGCAGTATTATAGCAGTTATATACTGGTACATAGGAGGAAGTATTATAGTAGTTATATTCTTGTACATAGGAGCAGTATTATAGAAGTTATATTCTTGTTTATAGGGGGCAGTATTATAGTAGTTATATTCTTGTACATAGGAGGCAGTATTATAGTAGTTATATTCTTGTACATAGGAGGCAGTATTATAGTAGTTATATTTTTGTACATATGAGCAGTATTATAGTAGTTTTATTCTTGTACATAGGAGCATTATTATAATAGTAATATTCTTGTACATAGGAGCAGTATTATAATGGATATATTCTTGTACAAAGGAGCAGTATTATTGTAGTTATATTCCTGTACATAGGAGGCAGTATTATAGTAGTTATATTCTTGTACATAGGAGCAGTATTATTGTAGTTATATTCCTGTACATAGGAGGCAGTATAATAGTAGTTATATTCTTGTACAAAGGAGCAGTATTATTGTAGTTATATTCATGTACATAGGAGGCAGTATTATAGTAGTTATATTCTTGTACATAGGAGCAGTATTATAATGGTTATATTCTTGTACATAGGAGCAGTATTATAATGGATATATTCTTGTACAAAGGAGCAGTATTATTGTAGTTATATTCCTGTACATAGGAGGCAGTATTATAGTAGTTATATTCTTGTACAAAGGAGCAGTATTATTGTAGTTATATTCCTGTACATAGGAGGCAGTATTATAGTAGTTATATTCTTGTACATAGGAGCAGTATTATAATGGTTATATTCTTGTACATAGGAGCAGTATTATAGTAGTTATATTCTTGTACATAGAAGCAGTATTATAGTAGTTATATTCTTGTACATAGGAGGCAGTATTATAGTAGTTATATTCCTGTACATAGGAGGAGTATTATAATGGATATATTCTTGTACATAGGAGCAGTATTAAAGTAGTTATATTCTTGTACATAGGAGCAGTATTATAATAGTTATATTCTTGTACATAGGAGCAGTATTATAGTAGTTATATTCTTGTACATAGGAGTAGTATTATAGTAGTTATATTCTTGTACATAGAAGCAGTATTATAGCAGTTATATACTGGTACATAGGAGGCAGTATTATAGTAGTTATATTCTTGTACATAGGAACAGTATTATAGTAGTTATACTCTTGTACATAGGAACAGTATTATAGCAGTTATATACTTGTACATAGGAGGCAGTATTACAGTAGTTATTTTCTTGTACATAGGAGAAGTATTATAATGGATATATTCTTGTACAAAGGAGCAGTATTATTGTAGTTATATTCCTGTACATAGGAGCAGTATTATAATGGTTATATTCTTGTACATAGGAGCAGTATTATAGTAGTTATATTCTTGTACATAGAAGAAGTATTATAGCAGTTATATACTGGTACATAGGAGGCAGTATTATAGTAGTTATATTCTTGTACATAGGAGTAGTATTATAGTAGTTATATTCTTGTACATAGGAAAAGTATTTTAGCAGTTATATACTTGCACATAGGAAGCAGTATTATAGTTGTTATATACATGTACATAGGAGCAGGATTGTAGCAGTTATATACTTGTACATAGGGGCAGTATTATAGTAGTTATATTCTTGTACATAGGAGCAGTATTATAGTAGTGATACTATTGTACATAGGAGCAGTATTATAGCAGTTATATTATTTTACAAAGGAGGCAGTATTATAGTAGTTATATTTTTGTACATAGGAGCAGTATTATAGTAGTGATACTATTGTACATAGGAGCAGTATTATAGCAGTTATATTCTTGTACATAGGAGGCAGTATTATAGTAGTTATATTCTTGTACATAGGAGCAGTATTATAGTAGTTATATTATTTTACAGAGGAGCAGTGTTATAGTAGTTATATTCCTGTACATAGGAGCAGTATTATAGTAGTTATATTCTTGTACATAGGAGGCAGTATTATAGTAGTTATATTCTTGTACATAGGAGAAGTATTATAGTAGTTATATTCTTGTACATAGGAGGCAGTATTATAGTAGTTATATTCTTGTACAAAGGAGGCAGTATTATAGTAGTTATATTCTTGTACATAGGAGCAGTATTATAGTAGTTATATTCTTGTACATAGGAGGTAGTATTATAGTAGTTATATTCTTGTCCATAGGAGCAGTATTATAGTAGTTATATTCTTGTCCTTAGGAGCAGTATTATAATAGTTATATTCTTGTATATAGGGGCAGTATTATAGTAGTTATATTATTGTACATAGGAGGCAGTATTATAGTAGTTATATTCTTGTACATAGGAGTAGAATTATAGTAGTTTTATTCTTGTACATAGGAGCATTATTATAGTAGTTATATTCTTGTACATAGGAGCAGTACTATAGTAGTAATATTCTTGTACATAGGAGCAGCATTATAGTAGTTATAGTCTTGTACAAAGGAGCAGTATTATAGTAGTTATATTATTGTACATAGGAGCAGTATTATAGTAGTTATATTCTTGTACATAGGAGACCATATTATAGTAGTTATATTCCTGTACATAGGAGTAGTATTATAATGCATATATTCTTGTACATAGGAGCAGTATTATAGTAGTTATATTCTTGTACATAGGAGCAGTATTATAGTAGTTATATTCTTGTACATAGGAGGTAGTATTATAGTAGTTATATTCTTGTCCTTAGGAGCAGTATTATAATAGTTATATTCTTGTATATAGGGGCAGTATTATAGTAGTTATATTATTGTACATAGGAGGCAGTATTATAGTAGTTATATTCTTGTACATAGGAGTAGAATTATAGTAGTTTTATTCTTGTACATAGGAGCATTATTATAGTAGTTATATTCTTGTACATAGGAGCAGTACTATAGTAGTAATATTCTTGTACATAGGAGCAGCATTATAGTAGTTATAGTCTTGTACAAAGGAGCAGTATTATAGTAGTTATATTATTGTACATAGGAGCAGTATTATAGTAGTTTTATTCTTGTACATAGGAGACCGTATTATAGTAGTTATATTCCTGTACATAGGAGTAGTATTATAATGCATATATTCTTGTACATAGGAGCAGTATTATAGTAGTTATATTCTTGTACATAGGAGCAGTATTATAGTAGTTATATTCTTGTACATAGAATCAGTATTATAGCAGTTATATACTGGTACATAGGAGACAGTATTATCGTAGTTATATTCTTTTACATAGGAGCAGTATTATAGTAGTTATATTCTTGTACATAAGAGGCAGTATTATAAGGGATATATTATTGTACATAGGAGCAGTATTATAATAGTTATATTCTTGTACATAGGAGCAGTA
The DNA here is from genome assembly GCA_900303285.1 of Rhinella marina. Lineage (NCBI taxonomy): Eukaryota > Metazoa > Chordata > Amphibia > Anura > Bufonidae > Rhinella > Rhinella marina. Next base: position 80,126 of record ONZH01017728.1, read on the forward strand.
TTATAATAGTTATATTCTTGTACATAGGAGCAGTATTATAATAGTTATATTCTTGTACATAGGAGCAGTATTATAATAGTTATATTCTTGTACATAGGAGCAGTATTATAGTATTTATATTCCTGTAAATAGGAGCAGTATTATAATGGTTATATTCTTGTACATAGGAGCAGTATTATAGTAGTTATATTCTTGTACATAGGAACAGTATTATAGCAGTTATATACTTGTACATAGGAAGCAATATTATAGTAGTTATATTCCTGTACATAGGAGCAGTATTATAATGGATATATTCTTGTACATAGGAGCAGTATTATAATAGTTATATTCTTGTACATAGAAGCAGTATTACAATACTTATATTCTTGTACATAGGAGTAGTATTATAGTAGTCATATTCCTGTGCATAGGAGCAGTATTATAATGGTTATATTCTTGTACATAGAATCAGTATTATAGTAGTTATATTCTTGTACATAGAAGCAGTATTATAGCAGTTATATACTGGTACATAGGAGGCAGTATTATAGTAGTTATATTCTTGTACATAGGAGCAGTAATATAGTAGTTATATTCTTGTACATACGAACAGTCTTATAGCAGTTATATACTTGCACATAGGAGGCAGTATTATGGTAGTTATATACATGTACATAGGAGCAGGATTGTAGCAGTTATATACTTGTACATAGGGGGCAGTATTATAGTATTTATATTCTTGTACACAGGAGGCAGTATTATAGTAGTTATATTCTTGTACACAGGAGCAGTATTATAGTAGTTATATTCTTGTACATAGGAACAGTATTATAATAGTGATATTATTGTACATAGGAGGCAGTATTATAGTAGTTATAGTCTTGTACATAGGGATAGTTTTATAGTAGTTATATTCTTACACATAGGCGGTAGTATTATAGTAGTTATATTCTTGTACATAGGAGCAGTATTATAGTAGTTATATTATTGTACATAGGAGCAGTATTATAGTAGTTATATTCCTGTACATAGGAGCAGTATTATAGTAGTTATATTCTTGTACATAGGAGCAGTATTATAGTAGTTATATTCTTGTACATATTGCACAGTATTATAGTAGTTATTTTCTTGTACATAGGAGGCAGTATTATAGTAGTTATATTCTTGTACATAGGAGCAGTATTATAGTAGTTATATTATTGTACATAGGAGCAGTATTATAGTATTTATACTCTTATACATAGAGAATAAATTATAGGAGTTATATTCTTTTACAAAATATGCAATTAGATAATATTAGTATTCTTGTCTATATGGGGCACTATTTTAGTAATTATATTTATCTGTATAGTAGCCAAAATGTTCCAGCAAGCACTGATCATGAGGTAACAATCACTCCCTCCTTTCTCATAAACATAATCTGAAAATGCAGGATTTTTTTTTTTAAATAAATCCCTATATTTAAAAAAAATAATAATGATATAAAAAATGCTTTAACCAAGACATCAAAGACATCATTTATATGTTCTGTCTCCACAAATGATAATGTAAAAAAAATATATCAATACTCCTAGCATCCTGTAATTTCATAGCGAAGAATAACACAGCATGCCATCTGGTATGTCTTAGATTATCCTCATGGAAGATGGAAGACATGACTGGTGCACTAAATGTATCGACTTGACTGAAACTGAAATAGCGTAATGGCAGCATAAAAGAAAACTTCATTTTAATCGTAGCCCTGTTCCAAAACATTTCTTCCCCCCTCCCCCACCTTCTTGCAAAAGTTCAATATCAGCTTTGCAGGTCTGATCCGTGCACTTTTCCACAAATTGTCCATTCATCACCTTTTCTATATACAAAGTGATACCTTTTATAAGTGAGTTTTCTTTCATTCCCTGTTTGATTTAATTGCTATTATGTTGTTTCTTGTGATCGCACCTTAAAGTACAAGTATTGATCTTACTGAAGCCGGACAGAGTAAACTGCATCTAATCGACGCGTTTCAGGTCTCCTACGCATATGTGTAGTCAGCTATTTACTGACACTTAAAAAGGCTTTCAGAGCAGAGGACTGTAAGACTGTAAGAACATTGAAACAACTCTATTGTCTGAAAATTAGGAGTAAATACCTAGAAAATGAAAGCTTTTTAATTCTTTCATGTTCTGTCATTGGAAAAAGGCCAGCACCTCGTCAGGATGGTCTTCTGTCTACTACATAGTAGAAGCTTTAGTAAGTAGTATTTATGTGAGGAGTTAAGGGTGTATTAGACCCCCCGATGCCACACACTAACGCTTCTCTCCCGGCAATCATCAAATAGCTAGCTGCTATTACATGTAGCAATGTCCTCCGTAACATGAGGAGGAGTGATCACTATGCCATCATTCATCCCCATGCTTAAAAATCACCATTGTCCGATTAACGAGCGTTTGCTATATTCATCTCATCTCTTGGACTTTGTCATGTACGATAGTTCATGATGTCATAATGGTCTATTGATGTCATGATTGTAAAGTGTAACTGTCATGTTTTCATAAAAAAAAATCAATTTTAGCATATGTTACTGCTGCTGTAGCATGATGCATAAATCATTCTTTAGATTCTTCACATGCCACTGTTTTCCTTGAGTTTTTCCTTTAGTTACGGCTGTTTTAACCTCTGCAATATGATAATCTTCTCAAGATGGCTCCTCGGCCAGTTCTCTGAGGCCAGAACTGCCTTTCCTCACTTCACATACACACTTGCTGTAGCCAGCAGCTTCCTGCCGGCCAATCATATTGGATTACTGAGAGACACGCCTCCTCACTTTGAAGCCTAATGCAGGCATGCAGTGTGAAGGACCGCCCCTCTGTCTTTCTGTCTTCTCAGATGAGCCATAGCAACAGTCTTTTAAGAGACCAACGGAAAGGGACAGGGCACATTAATGAACGCTGTCATTATAAGGTAATTACAGATCTTTTGACTATAATTGACAGACTAACTCAGGTACCGTATACAAGTCGAGCTCTAATAAACTAGCAAAAAATAAATAAATGACAGTTACACTTTAAGCGCTGGGGTTAAGATGTTCTCAGGTGTGCCTAGTCTTCACACCTGAGTTATTGCAGAACATGATGTCATTCATGACATCACTAATTCCAGCTCAGGAGGCCAAGGTGTATTTAGTCATTAGTACATAGACTAATGCAGCATATAACATCATTGCTGCCCTCACTGAATCCAGGCTGGATCTGTAAAGACCTTCTAATTGCAAGTCTTCACTACATAGATTAATGCAACATATAATGTCATAGTGGTCTTGTGACATCATTACTTCCAGTCAAGGGGGTCATGATGTTCTCAGTATTTACTGCCTAGGTTAAGTCAGCATAAATTGGAGTGAATAGATTTGGAAGCCTTTAAAGGGGTTGCACCCAGGCAGCATACCCTGACTTGAGTATTGAAGCGGTTCATGTTCCGATGCTCCCCTTTGCTTTGCACTGGGCAAAGGCATTTTCAGGAGTTCTGATAACATACGGTGCTCTCCTTAGGGCTGCCAGGTGGAGGCTTCCGCCCAGCAGTCAGCCTGGTGACGTCTCCAGCATTGATGGGCAGGCCCTAGCCTGCAAAATGGCTAGGGCAGCGCTAAAGCCGGCCCATGAGAGCCGGTGGCGGCAACGAACACGCTGCCGAGCTGAAGCCTCCACCCGGCCACGTGTTATAAATAAAAGAGCTCTTGCCCTGCGCGATCCTGCTATCATTATGGGGGCTGCCTGGGTGAAATTATGGGTATGTCCGGGTTCAGCTCTGAACCTGGGCAACCGCTTTAAAGCCTAGCTTTAAGACCGAGCCTTAAGTTTGGAATTGACATAGAAGAATGCTGATATTTCCGCCACGTTTTCTGTCCTCTTCCTATTATAAAATGAATAGATTCATTAGGTTAATAATGATTGTAATTCCAAATGAGCTTCACATTTTTATGCATCGTTATGTCGCGCAAATCATTCTGAAGTCTTTAATAATCAGGAAAAAAAGAAAAAGGAAAAAAAAATGAGCAGCTTTTGCTTCATTATATGAACATTGTTTTCCCTGCTTGAATTCTGGGTTATTTATCTGAGATGTGCTGAAAATGAGCAAAATGTAATTGTTGTATAAAGATAATGATATCGCCTGCAAGAAAAGTGCCAATCGAAAAAAAAACCTCAATGGTCCAGCAGAAAACAGACCTCGATGAGTCCTCATGGACCATGTTGACTTATAAAGAGGTCCATCAGATTTCCATCAATGTTGCAGTATTTTTGGGGTATTTAGTGAGTATTTGTCAAAAATAGTACTACAGAGAGTGTTAATCTTGCAGTCAAAAATACTGAAACTCCTAAAAAAAACAGTCTGAGCAGGGGTATACATTGACATTATAGTTTACTTGGGCTACAAAGCTCTCAACTGAAATTTTTTGTAAAAACTAAAGTGATTCTCCATTTGTTACCTATTGTCCATCTATTTTTTCTCACTGGTGTTTTAGTATTTGTGCATTATAATTGTTCTACACTTTCAATTCAGGAAATCATCTCCCGAGCATTGGCTTCCTGGTGAGCCTGTGGTAGACTTTTCCTATACACAGCAGTTAATTGGGAAAGGCAGAGCTGTAGAGAGAAAGGAGAGTGCAGCAATTTGAACCAATGATGAGACAGAAGGTTGGACTCAGATAACCTTAGGCTAGTTTGAGGCTACTTTCACACTAGCTTTTTTGCTGGATCCGGCAGGGTTCAGCAAAAACTGTTACTGATAATACAACCATCTGCATCCATTATCAACGGATCCGGTTGAATTATCTTTGACATGGGCAAGATGGAAAGTCAATGGGGGGCGGATCAGTTTTCTATTGTGTCAGAGAAAACGGATCCATCCTATTGACTTGCATTGTGAGTCATGACAGATCTGTTTTCCTCCACATCCCTTGACAGAAAGAAAACCACAGCATGCTGCTCTCTGGTATGAGAACACAACCAAATGGAACAGAATAAATTTTGGAGCACTCCGTTCTTTTCAGTTACATTTTGTCCCCATTGACAATGAATGAGACCCTATGACTCAATACTGGAAAATAGAAATGGTAGTGTGAACGTAGCCTTAAACTAGCATTATAGCTCTGTAAATCCAGCATTGCCAGATGTTACCACAATACTTGCCGGCCCCATTGACTATAATAGGGTCCGGCAGAGATCCGGACGATACCTGGCAAATATGAGATTTAGCCATACAAAAACCCCTAGACACAGCCTTCAAACCAGAAGAGTCACCAATCCAATGGCAGAGAGAATAATGTAAGCTTATATTAGACATAGCAAGGCTAATTAGCAATGATCTGCCTGTGTAATACTGCCGCTGGTTAATCGGGGATCGAGAAAACACTCATTCATCGGGTAATCTAAATCTTTCAGCAGGTTGAAAACTACAGTTGTTTGCTGGTGGCAGATCATGCCATCTATTCAAGATCTGCTGACAGCAAATAATGATTCAGTATGGGGACGAGCGATGGCATAGCAATTGTTCCTCCCAATACTGTGAAGGAGATCACTGCCTGTAATAGCAGTGGTCTCCTCCACTGACGAGCAGACGATTCCCAGCAATCACCTGGATGATCTATCCGTCTAATATAAGACTTTGTCTTGAACACCAGAGTCAAAGCTGAGGAACAACTATCTCAGGAATAAAGCAATAAAAAGATCAGAGAGAAGAAAAAAGACTAGCACTAAACCTGTAATTGAGCAAAGTCCGCAGACCAATAAGTGGTTTTAAAATATCTCATCAAGTCATCATCTTTAGACACAAGCTGCCCTTGCAACCTGGTGCCGCAGTGCACATAAGCCAAACTCATATAATGAAATCTTGTCACTGCTCAGAAATGTAACCATCGTAATGACAAACTCCCTTTGGGTGATATTCTTGAGCGCTATTATGGCAATCAGCTGATAATTTTTGGTCAGTCGCCTATTATGCCCAACAAACTGCAGATTTTGCTGAAGAAGATAATATCAATGAGCAATAAACTTCAGTGACCAGGGGTAGTGTAACATTACATGGTGTCTATTGACATAAATGACCATCCATGTAACACAAGTACATCGAGCCCCTGAGGAGCCAGGGCAGAGGATGGGAGTGGTAGTGGCCCTGATAAGATGTTGTGTCACAGTATACTGCCTCAGTCCGTCACTCCCTGGTGTTCAGTGCAGTGAAAGGATCAGGCAGATGTAGAAGAACATCCAACATTTTTTTTTACTAAGTGCAAAGGATGAGTTACAGTTAGAGATGAGTGAACATGCTCGTCCGAGCTTGGTGCTCGTTCGAGCATTAGGGTACTCGTAACTGCTCGATTCTCGTACGAGTATCTCGCCATGCTCGAGGAAATGGCAACTTCCGCATCGTGCTTTTTTGGCGCCTAAAAACACAGCCAATCAGAAGCCAGGAGACTCTGCGTACCACCCAGCATCACGTGGGGCCCTTACATGTCGATAGCAGGGGTTGGCTGGCCTGATCAGGTGACCCTGGAATATACTACCGACTGGCCGCGGTGCTCGTCTCAGATGCCGTCTGGATGTCGTTAGGGATAGAGCTGCTGCCTTTCAGGGACAGTGTTAGGGTCTGAATTTAGTTCTCAGTTAGGCAGGGATCACCCACAAAGAACCCAACAGCCCTTCTAAGGGCTAGAAGACATTTTATTTATTTATTTTTTGTCACTTGGCTGGCTGGCACTAGTAGTGCAGCTATCGCCATATCCAACCCTGTTTTTTTTTTTTTGTTCTATCTCAGTGATACAAATCCATTGCACACAGCACTGTGGAACCATTCTGTGTGTCACAGTTCAGCACTGACTCACTCCAATCCATATATACTGTCCAGGTGACACTTTCTGTACGTCACACAATACAACCAAGTCATTTGCTACCAATATCATCTACCGCTTGATCCAGAAAATTCTCTGTGTGACATTTGTCTGGGTCACAGACTAAATAGCCACCGTTAACAGGGTGTTAGTCAGTTCTACCATAGTTCCTGCACGTCACGTTCCCAAAAAAACAAAATATAAAAAAAAAAAATTATTATTTCAGTTGTTTTAGCTCAGTGATACAAATCCATTTTACTCAGCTGCGTGTAACCTTTCTGTGTGTCACAGTTCAGCACATTCGCTCCCATCCGTATATACTGTCCAGGTGACACTGTCTGTACATCACACAATACAACCAAGTCATTTGCTACCAATATCATCTACCGCTTGATCCAGAAAATTCTCTGTGTGACATTTGTCTGGGTCACAGAATAAATAGCAAGAATGTATGGAAAGACGACGGCACTCAGATTGAAGATAAGCTTTCGTAAGTATTTATTTATCCATCCATAATTAATAATGAATAGCCATGGGCCAACGTTTCGGTCTGTAACTCAGACCTTGTTCACGGCCTAATGTGAGGTAAGTATAAACAATAAGTGAGAATAACATACATGGTATATATAGATGTTCACATAGTACTTATAAATCATCTGAAACAATGCTGTAGAGTACATCCAAAGCAAGTCTCCCTGTGCAATATAGAATGTAGGGGGCCCCTGTAATCAAAACAAGGCAAAAGCATTAGGGGTGGTGCAATGAATGAAGACGTTATATAAGTATACACTTGAAGCTAGAATCATATAGAGGATCCATATTTGTATTTTTATATAGAGCAGAAATCCGTGTGGTCTAGGATGCAACCCATATTGAGGTCCTCTGGGATAACATTCAGACATCTTATATACACCTCCAAGAAGGTATAGCCTCATGGTAGGTAGGGTATAGTAAAGGTACATCTCCGATCTATGTCTATCTATGTATGGAGGCGGGGGTGTATATAATGTCTGTCTATATAATATTGGTGGCCAGCGGGGGGGGAATGTACCCCAATCTGGGATAGAATATAGCATTGGTGATCAGTGGAGGGCTTACCTGCACGGCGTCCAGCGTCCAGAGTACATGGAGGATGCTGGCGTCTGTGCAGGAAGCCGGCCCTATGAAGCGCCCGCCGCCCGACGTCATCTATGGGCGGCGCATGCGCAGTATGATCACTGAAGCCCGGAGGGGAATGGGCGGATGTGAACTATGCGAACCGGCATGTGGGAGGAAGAACAGCGTGGGGGAAGCACTGGAGAAGGGGAAAGAGGAGGGAGGAAGCATGTTAGTTATAGTATGTAGGATTAGATCATAACATGCAGCATGCAGAGATTCAATGAAAGTCATGCATGAGGGAAGGGAGTACATGCAGGGTATTTGTAATAACATATATAGTCGATTATATATGTGCGTTGTCATATCTACCTGGACGAGCAAAATAGTTCATTTTGTCTGAAAAGAACAGAAAACAGGTTATTGACATGTAAGTAATCAGGTAATACAGAAATCAAAATCCCTATTCAGTCCTTTTGGTGATAGGGTACCTAACTCCGAAATCCAGAATGCCTCCCGCTCCTTTAAACGTGCTATCCTATTGCCACCCCTTCTTGTGGCTTGGATCTGTTCCAATATTTGATATTTAAGCTGATTTATCTGATGGCCTGCTGTGATAAAGTGGTAGGGAATCGGTAGTTCTGTTCTTTTACATCTGATATCCGACTTGTGCTTTGATATGCGGTCTCGCACATTCTGGGTAGTCTCGCCCACATATGCGAGACCGCACGGGCATCGAATGAGATAGACCACAAAGGATGTTGCGCAGGTGAAAAAGGCTCTAGCATGGTAGATCTTCCCTGAGTGTGGGTGCACGATCCTGTTTCCTCGTATGACGTTAGTACATTGGGCGCAACTTAGGCAGGGATATGTACCTGTTTTTTTGGGGGCCAGAGTGCTCTGCTTCAGAGACGGGCGTAATGGGCCTATGCCCTGCCCGTACCAATCTGTCTCTCAAGTTTTTTGGTCTTTTGTAACATAAACGGACACAACTTTTGGAACTGTGGAACATCAGGGTATGCTTGTTTTAATAGAGGCCAGTGTTTGTTAATAATGGTACTTAACTTTGGTATAATCGGGTGGTAGGTCACTACAAAGGGTAGGCGCGGAGTAGTGTTATTTGTGGGTCTAGTTGTAGTAGGTAGTGATTGTGCCTTATTGAGGAGAGGAGCCGGGTACCCTCTGTTGCGAAATTTTTGAGTCATTTCTTTGAGGCGCTGTGTACGCTGATCGGGGTCAGAGACTATCCTAGATATCCGGGTGTATTGTGATTTGGGTAGTGAGTTCTTTGTATTCCGTGGATGGCAGCTGGAGAAGAGTAGAAGGGTGTTACGATCAGTCTCCTTCGTATAGAGGTCTGTGGCCAAAGTACCGTGTGAAGTTTTGTATACTAGAGTGTCAAGAAAGCTAATGGTGTGGAGGTCTGTATGTGCAGTGAATTTTAGATCAGGGTTAGTGTTGTTGATTTGTTCAAAAAATATATCAAAGGTATCCTTATCGCCATTCCAGATACAAAAAATTTCATCGATGTATCGATGCCAAGATATGGCGTGAGTTTGGAAGAGGACATTAGTGTAGATGTGATCTTCCTCGAATTTGTCCATAAATGCGTTAGCATATGGGGGGGCCACATTGGCCCCCATTGCGGTCCCCTTCCTCTGAATAAAAAAGTCATCTCCAAACATAAAGAAATTTCTTGTTAATACGAGTTGTAGAAGCTCAATGCAGAATCTACAAGCTTGATCGGATAGGTCAGATTTGGACAGTAAGGCAGTGATGGCTTCTATGCCTTTAGTGTGAGAGATGGAAGTATAGAGACTACTGACATCCAATGTGACTAGTAGACTGTTTGGAGTGATGTCTGTGAATGTTGAAATGATCTGTAAGAAATGGGATGTGTCTAGAAGAAAGGAGCGAGTTTGTTTGATCAGTGGGGTCAGCACTTTTTCCAAAAGGATGGATAGGGGGGCGAGTAGAGAATTAGTGGATGCTACGATAGGTCTGCCTGGAGGTTCTGTGAGATGTTTGTGGATTTTTGGTAAAATGTAAAAAACGGGGATGATGGGATTTTCATTATGTAAGTATGTATATGTCATTTTGTCTATCGTGCCTGATTGTAAGTTGTGATCCAAGAGTAGGTTTATGTCCTGTTGGAGTTGGAAAGTAGGATTGAAGTTTACAAGTTGGTATGTGGTAGTATTGGATAATTGCCTTCTAATTTCTTTTATGTATGCTGTGGTATCCATAACTACTATGGTGCCCCCCTTGTCCACTGGTTTAATAGTAATTGTTTTATCTATTTGTAGGGTTTTAAGGGCCACTTGTTCATCACTAGTGAGATTGGATGGAGTGTGTAGTTCACCTTTTCTAAGGGCCTGTATATTTTGTTTGATTTCTCTGTCTATGATGTTTAGTGATGAACAAGTATACAAAACTTCACACGGTACTTTAGCCACAGACCTCTATACGAAGGAGACTGATCGTAACACCCTTCTACTCTTCTCCAGCTGCCATCCACGGAATACAAAGAACTCACTACCCAAATCACAATACACCCGGATATCTAGGATAGTCTCTGACCCCGATCAGCGTACACAATGCCTCAAAGAAATGACTCAAAAATTTCGCAACAGAGGGTACCCGGTTCCCCTCCTTAATAAGGCACAATTACCACCTACTACAACTAGACCCACAGATAACACTACTCCGCGCCTACCCTTTGTAGTGACCTACCACCCGATTATACCAAAGTTAAGTACCATTATTAACAAACACTGGCCTCTATTAAAACAAGCATACCCTGATGTTCCAGAGTTCCAAAGTCGTGTCCGTTTATGTTACAAAAGACCAAAAAACTTGAGAGACAGATTGGTACGGGCAGACATAGGCCCTTTACGCCCATCTCTGAAGCAGAGCACTCTGGCCCCCAAAAAAACAGGTACATATCCCTGCCTAAGTTGCGCCCAATGTACTAACGTCATACGAGGAAACAGGATCGTGCACCCACACTCAGGGAAGATCTACCATGCTAGAGCCTTTTTCACCTGTGCAACATCCTTTGTGGTCTATCTCATCCGATGCCCGTGCGGTCTCGCATATGTGGGCGAGACTACCCAGAATGTGCGAGACCGCATATCAAAGCACAAGTCGGATATCAGATGTAAAAGAACAGAACTACCGATTCCCTACCACTTTATCACAGCAGGCCATCAGATAAATCAGCTTAAATATCAAATATTGGAACAGATCCAAGCCACAAGAAGGGGTGGCAATAGGATAGCACGTTTAAAGGAGCGGGAGGCATTCTGGATTTCGGAGTTAGGTACCCTATCACCAAAAGGACTGAATAGGGATTTTGATTTCTGTATTACCTGATTACTTACATGTCAATAACCTGTTTTCTGTTCTTTTCAGACAAAATGAACTATTTTGCTCGTCCAGGTAGATATGACAACGCACATATATAATCGACTATATATGTTATTACAAATACCCTGCATGTACTCCCTTCCCTCATGCATGACTTTCATTGAATCTCTGCATGCTGCATGTTATGATCTAATCCTACATATATCTTCTATTCTGCATGCTTCTTTAATTTTACAGGGATCATTATTTATACAGGCATTGCTAATTTCTTGCCCATTTCTCCTTATCTAATCTAATATACCCTAACACAACTTAATATAACCTCTCTACTCTACTACTCTCGTTTGCTATAACTAACATGCTTCCTCCCTCCTCTTTCCCCTTCTCCAGTGCTTCCCCCACGCTGTTCTTCCTCCTACATGCCGGCTCGCATAGTTCACATCCGCCCATTCCCCTCCGGGCTTCAGTGATCATACTGCGCATGCGCCGCCCATAGATGACGTTGGGCGGCGCGCGCTTCATAGGGCCGACTTCCTGCACGGACGCCAACATCCTCCATGTACTCTGGACGCTGGACGCCGTGCAGGTAAGCCCTCCACTGATCACCAATGCTATATTCTATCCCAGATTGGGGTACATCCCCCCCCGCTGGCCACCAATATTATATAGACAGACATTATATACACCCCCGCCTCCATACATAGATAGACACAGATCGGAGATGTACCTACCATGAGGCTATACCTTTTTTGGAGGTGTATATAAGATGTCTGAATGTTATCCCAGAGGACCTCAATATGGGTTGCATCCTAGACCACACGGATTTCTGCTCTATATACAAATACAAATATGGATCCTCTATATGACTCTAGCTTCAAGTGTATACTAATATAACGTATTCATTCATCGCACCACCCCTAATGCTTCTGCCTTGTTTTGATTACAGGGGCCCCCTACATTCTATATTGCACAGGGAGACTTGCTTTGGATGTACTCTACAGCATTGTTTCAGATGATTTATAAGTACTATGTGAACATCTATGTATACCATGTATGTTATTCTCACTTATTGTTTATACTTACCTCACATTAGGCCGTGAACAAGGTCTGAGTTACAGACCGAAACGTTGGCCCATGGCTATTCATTATTAATTATGGATGGATAAATAAATACTTACGAAAGCTTATCTTCAATCTGAGTGCCGTGGTCTTTCCATACATTCCTGATATTAACCCTACCACTGAGCACCAATACCAAAGAAAAAAGGAGTGCCGACCAATTCTTGATCAAACAGACTAAATAGCCACCGTTAACAGGGTGTCAGTCAGTTCTACCATATTAACTGCACGTCACGTTCCCAAAAAAACAAAATATAAAAAAAAAAAATATTATTTCAGTTGTTTTAGCTCAGTGATACCAAATCCATTTTACTCAGCTGCGTGTAACCTTTCTGTGTGACGCAGTTCAAGCACATACTCACTCCAAACGGTATATACTGTCCAGGTGAAACACTGTCTGTACGTCACACAATACAACCAAGTCATTTTGCTACCAATATCATCTACCGCTTGAATCCAGAAAATTCTCTGTGTGACATTTGTCTGGGTCACAGACTAAATAGCCACCGTTAACAGGTGTCAGTCAGTTCTACCAGTATTTCCTGCACGTCACGTTCCCAAAAAAACAAAATATAAAAAAAAAAATTATTATTTCAAGTTTGTTTTAGCTCAGTGATACAAATCCATTTTACTCAGCTGCGTGTAAACCTTTCTGTGTGACGCAGTTCAGCACATTCACTCCAAACGGTATATACTGTCCAGGTGACACTGTCTGTACGTCACACAATACAACCAAGTCATTTGCTACCAATATCATATACCGCTTGATCCAGAAAATTCTTCTGTGTGACATTTGTCTGGGTCACAGGCTAAATAGCCCCGTTAACAGGGTGGTCAGTCAGTTCTACCATATTTCCTGCACGTCACGTTCCCAAAAAAAAAAAATATAAAAAAAA
>ONZH01017729.1:0-46689 GCA_900303285.1 Rhinella marina
TTGGTCCTGGGTGCCCGGAGGTCACCCTTAAAGGGGGGTAATGTCACGAATGTGCCTGCGTCAGGTTGCAGGCGTTCGGCTAGGCTTTCAAAAGTGACATAATTTGACATGTTTTCCTCTTGGCTTGGTTGCTGTTTACCACATCCCTGGAGTCTCCTGTTCGTCCGTCCTCTTGGAGGAATGGGTTGACTCTTTCCTCTGTCACTAGCTGCAGGGTTCTATAGGGTGAGTTTGTTATTAGGTTCCTGTGTTTGAACTCTCCTACAACTTAGGCCTGTTCAAACTGGTAGTCAGTCAGGGACTAGTTTCAGGGTTCCCAGCAGGAGGTGACCGTTTCCCTTGTTTGGTCTTTTCCCTTCCCTCTTACGCTTGGGGTGGCTATTCCCTCCACACCAGAGCGTGACAGCCAGCTTATCGTATCATTAGGTAACAGCTGTTGGAGACTGTGGTACCTCAAATGGAGTGGCCTGCACTTTCTCCAGACCTGAATCCCATTGAAACCTATGGGATCAGCAGAGGCGGCCTGTAGAGGCTCGTAACTCTGTATCCCAGAACCTCAATGACCTGAGGGCTGCCCTTGAAGAAGAGTGGAATGCCATGTCTCAGCAGACAATAAGTTGACTTGTGAACAGCATGAAACGTCATTGTCAAGTTGTAATTGATACCCGAGGCCACATGACAAGTTATTGAGACAGTGACATTTTTGTGGGGGTATACCCACCACTGATGTTGGCTTTTGTTTCAATAAATTGTTTGAGATGAGGAAATCACCATTGCATGCTTCAACTTAAATGCCCTACATTCATGATATAATATCATTGTAGCGTGAACTTTTTTACATTTTCCATAAATTTCACCCGAAAGCCAAATATCCCTAACTTTTTGTGAGTAGTTAATAAACTGCAGGCCAATAACGTCACAAAATCACTGTGAAATAGGGTTGCCACCTGCCTGGTATTTAACCAGCCAAGCCAGTATTTTGTTTTGCCTGCCAATACCGGTATTTTTTTTTTTTTGTACCAGCAATAATAATTGCCGGTATTTTCCTGCCTGCATCTGGCCAGATCACACAGTGGGCCGCCCGTCCCAGCCCCATAAAGAAAGCTATTTATTAGCTTATCTTTTGGGAGTGCAGGCTGAGGACCACAGGGCAGCAGCATTACAAATCAGCATGCACGCTGAGCCAATGAGGAACCATGTCTACACGCACCTGATGATGCTGATTGCTGCTGCCCAGTGGTCCGCGCTCAGGAGGAAGCATGCAGAGGTCAGGAAGAAACCTCTCAGCGGTGCTCCCCATTTTCCTCCATTCCTCCTGACTGCTCCTCTTCTGCAGCCTCCAAGTAGAAAGATAAGTGACCGAACTATGTTTGTGTGTATATATATCTATGTATGCATACATGCGTGTATATGTCTATGCATGCATGTATGTGTATTTATGTATATATATATATATATATATATATATATATATATATATATATATACATGTGTGTGTGTGTATATATAAAATGTGTCTTTACGTGTATATAGGTAACTATTGTCTATATATGCCTATGCATGAATTTGTCTCTCTCTCTCTCTCTCTATACGTATAAATATATATACAGGTAGTCCTTGGGTTACGACGGTCTCGAGTTACTACGTTTCGGGGTTACGACGCATCTCCCATTTACTATGAAAAGCCTTATTTCGACTTACGTGGTTTTACGTCGTAAACGTCGTAACGCAGCGGCGCAAGAATATAGTACTGTATGCGGTGCAGCGGCGGAGGAATACTGTACTGTACGCCACTCTGGACCGAGGAGGACGGCGTCACCAGCATCCCAGTAGGCCATTAACTCTTTTTGCCCTTCATTATGGCTCCCAAACGTAAGGAAGACTCTTCTGATGGCAGTGCATCGAGGAAGGCCATCACCATGGAAGTAAAATTAGATATCATAAAGAGATTTGATAAGGGGGAAACAGCGACAAACATTGGCCGGTCACTTGGACTTAGTCGTTCGACTGTCGCTACAATTATCAAGGATAAAGATCGTATCCTTGACCACGTGAAAGAATCTGCTCCTATGAAAGTGACAGTGATAACGAAGCAGCGTAGTGGGCTTATTATTGAGATGGAAAGATTATTAGTGCTTTGGTTGGAAGACCAAAATCAACGGCGTATCCCAGTGAGCCTTATGGTTATTCAGGAGAAGGCTAGGCGATTGTTTCAGGCATTGAAAAAAGAAAAGGGGGAAGGAAGTGAAAATGAAGAGTTTGTGGCCAGTAGGGGTTGGTTTATGAGATTTAAAGGGGTTGCCCGAGTCCAAGTTATTTTTATGTTTCTAACTTGTCAGGTATAACAACTTTCCCATATACTTTGTGTTTCTAAAGCTGCTGGTTTCTCAGAGTTGACTGAGGGTCACATGACCTGTGATGTCAGCTTATCTCCCTGGTCTGTGATGTTTCGTGCACAAGCCTCAGAGTTCAGATAACAGTCTGTACACGAGACGTCACTGGCCACGCCCCCTTTCTTTGCCGGGCTGCTATCTGCTCTCTCCCTGGATTCCTTCAGATAAAACATTAACCCCTTCAGCCAGAACACACTGAGGGCTCAAGGCTTTACAACAAATAGTAGATGCAGCAGTGAGAGGAGACAAATGCTGGGCAAGGAGCTATAGAGGAATTGTATTGCACAAGAACAGGTAGGGAGAATTTCCTGTGTGTATCAGCAGTGTCATTGTACAGCTGGGACTTGTATTCAGTGGCGTAGCTACCGGGGGGGCAGCGTCAGGTCATAGTGTGCGAGGGCCAGGGAAGAGAGCGGAGCGCGGACCGGAGGGCAGCCGCAGCGCAGAACAGGTAAGAAAGGTTTTTTATTTTAATCCTATGTGGCTGGGTGGGCTGATCTGAGGTCTGATGGGGGCACAATACGCTGATCTGAGGTCTGATGGGGGCACAATACGCTGGTCTGAGGTCTGATGGGGCACAATAAGCTGGTCTGAGGTCTGATGGGGGCACAATACGCTGATCTGAGGTCTGATGGGGGCACAATACGCTGATCTGAGGTCTGGTGGGGGGCACAATACGCTGATCTGAGGTCTGATGGGGGCACAGTAGGCTGATGTGAGGTCTGGTGGGGGGCACAATACGCTGATCTGAGGTCTGATGGGGGCACAATACGCTGATCTGAGGTCTGGTGGGGGGCACAATACGCTGATCTGAGGTCTGATGGGGGCACAATATGCTGATCTGAGGTCTGATGGGGCACAATACGCTGATCTGAGGTCTGATGGGGGCACAGTAGGCTGATCTGAGGTCTGATGGGGGCACATTCTGTTGATCTGAGGTCTGATGGGGGCACAATACGCTGATCTGAGGTCTGATGGGGGCACAGTAGGCTGATGTGAGGACTAATGGGGGCACATTCTGCTGATCTGAGGTCTGATGGGGGCACAATATGCTGATCTGAGGTCTGATGGGGCACAATACGCTGATCTGAGGTCTGATGGGGCACAATACGCTGATCTGAGGTCTGATGGGGGCACAGTACGCTGATCTGAGGTCTGATGGGGCACAATACGCTGATCTGAGGTCTGATGGGGGCACATTCTGCTGATCTGAGGTCTGATGGGGGCACAATATGCTGATCTGAGGTCTGATGGGGCACAATACGCTGATCTGAGGTCTGATGGGGACACAGTAGGCTGATCTGAGGTCTGATGGGGGCACATTCTGTTGATCTGAGGTCTGATGGGGGCACAATACGCTGATCTGAGGTCTGATGGGGGCACAGTAGGCTGATGTGAGGACTAATGGGGGCACATTCTGCTGATCTGAGGTCTGATGGGGTACAATACGCTGATCTGGGGTCTGATGGGGCACAATACGCTGATGTGAGGTCTGATGGGGGCACAGTAGGCTGATGTGAGGTCTGATGGGGGCACAATCTGGGGTCTGATGGGGCACAATACGCTGATCTGAGGTCTGATGGGGGCACAGTAGGCTGATGTGAGGTCTGATGGGGGCATATTCTGCTGATCTGAGGTCTGATGGGGCACAATACGCTGATCTGAGGTCTGATGGGGGCACAGTACGCTGATCTGAGGTCTGATGGGGCACAATACACTGATCTGAGGTCTGATGTTGCACATTCTGATGATCTGAGGTCTGATGGGGGCAGGGGACTGTTAGTTTAGTGATGTAAAAACTGGGGACAGGTTTCCTTTAACATAGGAGTCCCGTTGTTTTTTAATCCTATTACTCCTATATTTTACTGCATTATATGGTAGAGTATTTAGAGTAGGGTAGGTAGAAAGTCTATTGTACTGTACTTAACAGCATAGATGATCTAGCAGTTTATATAGTCATCTTTCTAATACAATATTATAACCACAACTAGTAGTATGTGCCTGTGAAGTTGGAAACGTGCGTTTGGAAAGCCAAGTGGGGGGCCCACTCAAGTATGTTTCGCCCCCCCTGTGCTGAACCTCTAGCTACGCCTCTGCTTGTAGTCCTACACATACAACATGCTGCTGAGTATTCCAGCAGGCAGACATGTCACTCAGCACTTGTATTCACTGCCTTTGCAGAGAAGGGGGGAGGGGCAGAGATTGTTATTACTGCAGGTAAACAAAGGCCAGAAGAGAACCAGGGAAATGAGGAAATATAGATTTTTGTTGCCTAAAACTTGCTGAACTTAGTTATATATTGTTGCCCATCAGATTTACAGTGCTATATTTTTTTTTCATAACTTGGACAACCCCTTTAAGGATCGTGCCAATTTCCATAATATTAAAGTGCAAGGTGAAGCTGCTAGTGGTGATGAGAAAGCAGCACGTGAGTTTCCTAAAGTGTTGGCTGAGATAATTAGGGAGGGGGGTTACTGTGCTCAACAAGTGTTCAATGTGTATGAGACAGGCTTGTTTTGGAAACGTTTGCCTAACCGTACGTACATCGCCAAGGAGGAGAAGTCAGCACCAGGTCATAAAGTCAGCAAGGAGAGACTGACTTTGCTTCTTGGGGGCAATGCTGCTGGCGACTACAAACTGAAGCCCATGCTGGTGTATCAGGCTGAGAATCCACGGGTACTCAAGGGCATTTGGAAGGGTCAACTACCAGTCAACTGGAAGTCTAATAGGAAGGCATGGGTGACACTTGCAGTGTTTGAGGACTGGTTCACCAACCATTTTGTGCCAGGCGTGGAACGGTTCTGTACCTCCAAGGATATCCCCTTTAAGGTGCTGCTAGTGCTGGACAATGCACCCGGACACCCTGCCAATCTGGATGACTTTCACCCTAATGTCAAGGTGGTTTACCTTCCACCTAATACCACTGCCCTTTTACAGCCTATGGACCAAGGAGTCATTGCTACATTCAAGGCCTACTACCTCCAAAGGGTCATAAGTAATGCTTTAGGGGCAACTGAAAAGAATAAGGACTTGACTCTGAAGGACTTCTGGAAAACATATAACATCCTTGATGCTGTGAAGAACATTGCTAATTCCTGGGATGAGGTTAAGCAGACTAGTATGAATGGTGTTTGGAAAAAACTGTGTCTCCAGTTTGTGAATGATTTCACAGGGTTTCAGGAGTCAGTGAGTAGTGTCATAAAGAACGTTGTTGCTATGAGTAAGTCAATAAATTTGGAGGTGGTGGATGATGATGTCACAGAGCTACTGGCATCTCATGGAGAGGAGTTATCTGCTGAGGACCTTATTCAACTGGAGAAGCAGATGATAGAGGAAGAAGAAGACATACCAACCCCAGAGCCCAAGACATTTACAAGGCAGGGCTTGGCAGGAGGTTTTGCCCTGATAGAGGAAGGGTTGTCAAGGTTTGAGGCCGAGGATCCCAACATGGAGAGGTACACTAGGGTTGCCAGAGGGGTCATGGATTCCCTTAGGTGTTACAAGGAGATCTTGGAGGAGAAGAAGATAAACTCCTTCCAGACTAACCTGCAGCAGTACTTCAAGAAGGTAGAGCGGCCTGCAACAGATCCTGTACCTGTACCCTCTACCTCACCTGCCCCTCTTGACTCACCTGCACCAGTATCTCCAGCACCTTCTGCAGCTTCCTCCCAATAAGCCTGTCTCTCCCTCCCCTGCAACGCCCCTTCCACTGCGCAAGCCAACCATAGGAATAAAGGTAAGGAATTTTTCTTTTCTTTTTTTTTTTATTATAGTACACTACTGTTTTTTTTTTTTACTGTTTCATTTCATTATTAAACGTACTGTACAGTATTTTTTTGATAATTATGTAGGGTACTGTGTTAGGATAGGCTAAGTACTTGGTAATACAGTACTGTACATGTATATGGTACAGTATGTACGTATGTTCCGACTTACGTTGAAAATCGGTTTACGACGTCGCGTAGGAACGGATCAACGTCGTAAGTCGAGGACTACCTGTATATACATATAAATATATATATAAACATTTTTTTTTAGGAAATATGTTGGTGATAATATTTATTGTATATTACCCTATAAGACGCACTTTTTTTTCCACCAAAAGTGGTGAAAAAATTCTAGTGCTTCTTATAGAGCGACTGCTAATGATCGCTTCCATTGCAGGAGGTGCGGGGAGTCTAGTGCTCCACTAGCAGTACTCGCCTCTCCTTGGTCTTCTTCCGGGCGACATCCATTCACAGTGCAGCATGGACTGGAAAAAGACCAGGGATTGGAAAGTGGCAGCGCCGCACGGAGCAGGAGAGGTAAGTTTGTTTTTCAATGTCTGATATGTGGCTGTGGGTGGGTCTGACATGAGGTTGATGAAGGTTGGGGTTCTTATTGTGGAGTCTGATGGGGATTGGGGATTTGGTTTGGGGGGTCTGAGGAGGATTGGGGGTCTGATCAGAGTAGGGTTGCCACCCGGCCAGCCAAGCCAATAATTTAGTGCCAGAGCCAGTAATTTTTTTTTTCTGGCAATAATAATTGCTGGTATTTTCTTATATGGACTGTTACTAATGAGGCTTACATTGTGGAGCTCTCATTAGTACAGCCTTCAACTCCCACCCCCACCACTTAAGAAGAAAAAAAAACTTGAGACTTCATCACGTTGGAGTACAGGTCCTGTCCTGAGCAGCAGTCAGCAGCGAGCGTTCACAGCAGCCCCATCAAATGGATGAGGTTATTGCTTTTTTTTTGCACAGAGAAGAGAAGGGGGCATTATTAATTCTGGGGGGCACTAATAGAGGCATTACTATTACTGGGGGCATTATTAATTCTGGGGGCACTAATGGAGGCATTACTATAACTGGGGCATTATTAATTCTGGGGGGCACTAATGGAGGCATTACTATTACTGGGGGCATTAATAGAGGCATTAGTAATTCTGGGGGGCACTAATATAGGCATTACTATTACAGAGGGCACAAATGGGGCATTATTAATTCTGGGGGCACTAGTGGGGGCATTATTAATTCTGGGGGGCACTAATGGAGGCATTACTATTACCTGGGGCATTTTTAATTCTGGGGGGCACTAATGGATGTATTACTATTACTGGGGCACTAATATGGGGCATTATTAATTCTGGGGCACTAATGGAAGCATTACTATTACTGGGGGCATTATTGTGGAGGGCACTAATGGAGGCATTACTCTTACTGGGGGCACTAATGAGGGCATTATTAATTCTAGGGGGCACTAATGGAGGCATGAATATTACTGGGGGGGGCATTAATGGTATTAATACTGGGAGCCACATTATGACCCTATGTTAAGCCACGCCAGCTTAACTTGGCCAGTACTTTTTGTTGGGAAAGGTGGCAAACCTACTGTGAAACAAAGAGCATATTTACTGTATGGTTAAAATCATTTTATGTAGCAAATTGAATGCCTAAGATGCCTAAACATTAAAAAAAAACATCTTGCAGTCCAGATGCCACAGTTTTCACAGTCCTTCTTCCAGGTGTTGGAATTAGATACCGTATCACTACACCTCACATAAACTCATACAGCGCGTTCCTGTCGCTGCGCATGCGCAGATGAGTTGATTGTACAGGACACGGCCCCACCCGGCTGCACGCATGCGCAGTGCTTCTCTCCTGTCCTCCATTCTTTTGCTTGGTTCGCGTTGACTGACCAGAGTCCGCGAATCATTTTCGCCGGGGTAAGTGGCACACTGGGCAGCGTTACATGGGGTGATGAGTCTTATGAGCGGGAGTCTGAGCTAGATACATTTAATAAATCCTTTAGTTCCACAAGATCTCTGCTGGTGAGCAGAAAGGGCCGCGGCTGAGCCCATTTCCGGGTTCTTTCAAAATGGACCTGTCGCCTTGTAAAAGATCATTCCATTCAGACGTAGTGTGAACGACTGAGGAGAGAAGTAACAGCGGTTATTTCTCTCTCTCTCTCTCTCTCTCTATATATATATGGATAGAATCACACACTGGAAGACGCAGGCAGTGTCCAGAGGTGGTTCTGTATACCTGGGGACAGTACCTGTATTTTATTCTCCATGACACCATGTGAATGCTGCATACAGACATGTACAGTATGATGGTTTATGTCAGTTATTTATACTGCATAGTAAACTGATGACAGGCAACACCCGCTCCTATGGGCGGGATGCTGCCCCCGTGCACACGCTCCTGTGGGCGGGGTGCTACATCCGTGCACCCGCTCCTATGGGCGGGGCGGTGCCCCCGTGCACCCGCTCCTATAGGCAGGACGCATCTGTTCTCTTCGCATGTGGTTATGTTAATGTAGAACATACTGGATCCGTCACTAAAAACATTGTAAGTTAATGGGTGACGGATCTGTTATTTTTTTTTCAGGTCAGAAAAAAAACTAATCCAGCACCATTGACTTAGGGCCCTTGCACACGACCGTATGCCCTCCGAGACATCCTAGCGATGTGCCCCCATTGTCTATGATGGGAATACCCCTTTAAGCCTAATTCACACGTCAGTGTTCCACAGACGTGCACCATACGTATTTTCCACGGACAGCACACGTCCCCATTCATTTTAATGTGTGTATTCAGACATCAGTACTTTAGCACAGTCAGTGTGTCTGTGTTTTTAGCATGGATACAGGCTCTATTTTGTCCATGTTCACGAAACCATCACGCCCAGTGTAATCTGTGGGTCAGTGAAAATGCCATCCGTGTTTCACGGATCATTAGAAAGAGATGCTTTAAAGGGGTTCTGCAGTTTTATAAAACTGATGATCTATCCTCTGGATAGATCATCAGCCTCTGATCGGCGGTGGTCCGACACCCGGGACCCCTGCCGATCAGCTGTTTGGGAAGGCAGCGGCGCTGCGACCTTCTCTGTGTTTACCGCAGGCCAGTGACGTCACGACTAGTATCACTGGCCTGGACGGGGCTAAGCTCCATTCAAGTGAACAGAATGGAGAACAGAATGATCGGCCGATCAGAGGCTGATGATCTATCCAGAGGATAGATCATCAGTTTTATAAAACTGCAGAACCCCTTTAAAGCATCTCTTTCTAATGATCCGTGAAACACGGATGGCACAACTGACAGCAAAAAACGGACATATGGACCC
Source organism: Rhinella marina (assembly GCA_900303285.1). Taxonomy (NCBI): domain Eukaryota; kingdom Metazoa; phylum Chordata; class Amphibia; order Anura; family Bufonidae; genus Rhinella; species Rhinella marina. Next base: position 9,500 of record ONZH01017729.1, read on the forward strand.
AACACGGATCCTCCACAGACAGCTTCACAGATGCATCACTGACCACCTTCTCACGGATTTGAACACGGGTGTGTGAATGAGGCTTTAGATAGTACAGGTATATCCCAAGTCTGTGTTTTTCTGTAACACTGCAGGGAAAATGCAATGTTACCATTTACAAGGGCAGAAGTGGACTAGCCATTGACTGCAGGTGGGCCAACCAGGTTGTGACATCACAAGGCCAACCACTTCACTGTATGTAAAATGAATGTGCTCCATTCATATGAAATAAACACTTTTTTTTTTTAATCAGATCTTTTTTATTAGATTTTTGGACATAATACCAAATTGCCATGTACAAAAATATCAAAGTACAAGGTACAAAACATGTACAACAGTACCCCTACTGAGTAGATCCTGCCTGATGCTAAATTAGACCCACCTACAACATAAGGCCACCTTTAGGCCTTTTTTCTAGGGCTACTTTAAATTCCCTATTTGCCTCTGAGCAGAAGACTGGGCCAACAAACGTATGAACACCCGCCCCCTATAAGTCCTGTGTAAATGTGCTGCTGATCTCCCAACAAACAACAAAATTGTTTGTAGCAGACCACCCTGAATAAGTGACGTGCTGCTAACAAACGGTGACAGCTAATTAATGGGGAGGCTGAGTGTCGGACCCCACCTATGTGATATTAATGAGAATAGGTTATCAATATCTAAAGCGTGGAAAACCCTTTTTAGGCTGCCCATACACAATGCTGCTCTGGCAGCAGTATCTGCATGTGGCTCATCACTCATTGCCAGGCCGCGCTTCTACATGTACAGGTACCAGTGAGCCGCATCCATGGTGAACAGGCAGCCTAATAGAAGTCCTATTAATGCCGGTAATTCTAGTAGACAGGTGGTGGCTGATACTTATATTTTTCTGTCTTTAGTTTTGTAGGTTTCCCAACGGAAAAACAAACCAGAATGTCTCTGCACCAGTTCTTGCTTGAACCCATCAGCTGCCATGCTTGGAATAAAGACCGTACTCGTAAGCAGCATCCTCCAGTTTTTGTACATTTCTAGCATGTGTTTTTTTGTGAAAGAGAATGTGACTTTCTGAAATTAAAGGTGTTTTCCCATCTGCGTGGCTATAGGTCTCCTCTTCCTGTATCTGCCAGGGGCGGTACCATCAGGCTTGATTTACAGTACAGGAAAGCCCTGCTCTGGTGATATCATTGCGGAGCTTGCTTGAACGAACACTCTCCCAGTGCTGCTGATAGCAGTGTCCAATAGCAAATTTGTCAGTGAGGGAGTTTTACAGGATCTGGTAAAAGCAGTTCCTGAAAGCTGCTGCTCATGCCTGGGGGCTGTTCATTTAGATTAAATGAATCTGCAGACAGGGGTCGGAATGGGAGAGACTGTACATTCACGAATATGTGTGCTCCCATGTACCCATCCAGCTAGCCATAAGGAAAAAGAGGAAGCCACCGCTTACTGCTTTATCGCTGCGGTGGTCTTAGCTAATGACATCTATGGTTAAACAGCTCCGGACAAATATGGTGGAAAGGAGGAGAAATCGATAATGACATGTATTGGGTAAGTTGAATGTTGTGGTATAAGGAATGCGATCAGTGCCTTTAACTAGATCCCTTTAAACGTTGTATATGAAGTCTCACAGAAAGTAAAGGGAGTCACATTACACTTGCAGTATGGTGAAGGGGCAGTGTAGGTCAGGGGTTGGCAGCCTTTTTGTATGGCGCGTCAATTGAAAAAGAAATGCTGAATTACTTTGTGCTGTGCAATACAGGAAAATGACAGTGACAGCAGGGCTCCCCATAAAGAAGACAGGGACCGTTCCTGGGTGTCCCTGCCTTCTAGATCGGTGTATACACGCTGTATGCTTCCTGTCCCGGCTGGTGGTCACGTGACTGCCAGGGCCGGGAGACTGCAGGAGCTATACAGCATAGTACAGCTCCTGCAGTGAGGCTATACAGCATAGTATAATGCAGTACAGCCTCCCTGGGGGGTGTATTTCCCTTGTAACTAGGGCTACTATGTCAGAGAAATCAATAGTGAAAAAAAAAAGTGAAGTTAAAGGGGTATTCTCATTTTAGACAATGGGGGCATATCGCTAGGATATGCCCCCATTGTCTTATAGGTGCGGGTCCCACCGCTGGGACCCGCACCTATATCCAGAACGGAGCGGGGAGCGCTGCGCCTGGAGGACCCCAGGTTTCCGGGGGTCCGGCCACCACCAGGCACAGCTCCCCGCGCCGCTCATAGAAATGAATGGGAGCCGGGCCGTGCATGCGCGATGCGCTCCCATTCATTTCTATGGAGCCGACGGAAGTAGCCGAGCCAGCGCTCGGCTATTTTCGGCGGCCCCATAGAAATGAATGGAGGGCGGCTGCGCATGCGCAGTGCGCCCTCATTCACTTCGGGGGCTCCGTTCTGGAAATAGGTGCGGGTCCCAGCGGTGGGACCCGCACCTATAAGACAATGGGGGCATATCCTAGCGATATGCCCCCATTGTCTAAAATGAGAATAACCCTTTAAATGTCCCCCAGAGGTCTTGTATGACCTTATGGGGTACACAAAGTGTAAAATAAAAAAAAAAGAGTATTATAAAAGAAATTCCCCAAATACGTCATTTAAAAAATGTTACAAATAAAAATAAATAAATAAGACATATTTGGTATACCGCATCCGCAACAAGCGGCTCTATAAAAATATCATATAATCTACCCCATCAGGTGAACGCTTTAAAAAAAATTAATAAATAAACAATACGCCAAAACAGATTTTTTTTAGTTACCTCACCTACCAAAAAAACATATCAATCAATCAAAAAGTCGCATGTACCCCAAAATGGTAGCAATAAAAATGTCACCTCATCCTGCAAAAAATGAGCCCCCACTCAAGATCATAGCCAGAAAAATAAAAAAAATATGGCTCTAACAAAATTGCAACACAAAAACATGATTTTTTTTTTCCCTAAAAATGCTCTTATTGTGTAAAATGTAAAAAAAAAAATAAAAAATAGACATACGGTATTTGGTATTGTTGCTTCTGTAACAACTGGATCTATAAAAATATCACATGATCTACCCCATCAAGTGAACGGTGTAAAAAAAGAATATAGAAAAATGACACCAAACAGCTTTTTTTGTGACTTCACCTCCCAAAAATTAGATAAAAAACACCCAGAAAGCCAAATGTACCCCAAAATGGTGCCTATCACACAGCTCAGTCAACAAAAAAATTAAAAAGTTATCGCTCTTAAAAACCATGACAGAAAATTCCATATTAGAAAATCCAAATGCCGCTCCTTCCCTTCTGAGCCCTGGCGTATTCCCAGTTTACGACCACAATTGGAGTGTTACTGTATTCAGGAGAAAATGGGTAGCAAATTGTGTTGGAATATTCTGCTGTTATCTTTTGTGAAAAAGAAAGTTTGGGCCTAACGCACCATTTTCTTGTAAGAAAAAAAATGTAATTTTTCATTTTCACAGGCATGTATTATAAATTCTATGAAACGCCTGTAGGGTCAAGTGCTCGCTACACCCCTTAAAAATTCCCTGGGTGGTGTAGTTTACAAAATGTCACTTTTTGGGGGTTTTCACTGTGGGGGTTTCTCAGGGTCTCTTCAAATGCAACATGGCGCCCAAAAACCATTCCAACAAAATCTCCCCTCCAAAAATCATGTGGCGCTCCTTGACTTCTGTACCCTTCCGTGTCCCCATACAGCTGTATACAACCACATATGGGGTGTTTCTGCAAACTGCAGAATCAGGGTAATAAATATTGAGGTTTGTTTTGTTGTTAGCCCCTGATGAGTTACAGGAAAAAAATGATTAAAATGGAAAATCTGCTATTTTGCTTAAAGGGTTAACAACATTTCTTAAATCAGTTTTGAATAGTTTGAGGGTGGTTTTTGTTATGTGAGCTCCTCAAAGTGACTTCAGAACTGAACTGTTCCTTAAAAAAGTTGATTTTGGAAATTTTCTTGAAAACGTCCTAGAAAAATAAAATGACACCACCAAAATGATGCCAACATAAAGTAGACATATGGGAATGTTAATTAATGAGTATTTTATGAGACATCACTATCTGTCTTAAAAGCAGAGAGATTCAAATTTAGAAAACAGTGATTTTTTTTTCAAATTTTCGTTAACTTTGGGATTTTTTTTATAAATAAACATATCAACTCAAATTTACCATTAACATGAAGTACAATGTGTCACGAGAAAACAATCTCAGTATGGCTTGCATAAGTAAAAGCGTTCCAAAGTTATTACCACTTGATGTGACACGTCAGATTTGCAAAATAAGGAAGGGGGTAAATGGCCCGGTCTGGAAGTGGTTAACATATAATTTTAATGTTGGTGGATTGGTCCCCATATAGTGTATTACAAGCACAGAGCACAGTAAAGATGGCCTCCTTCTCTGACAGCACAACACTGTCTCCTGCTGAAGCAGCACCTACCAACCAGTGTGAAAGGGAACCTGAGAGCTGCTGTAGGCTATCCTCTCTGAGGGCTGCTTTCAGCAGTCTGGCACTGCCCTGATGGCAGGCAGTACGTTTAGACTTACCGAAGCCCACAGCACAGTGAGGGGAGTTCTTTTCTGTCCCTGCCCTCCACTGCCTACAATGATTGACAGGTGTCTTTTCTATGCACAACAGGAAAAGAAACCTGTCGGTCATCGTCAGCATCAGACTCGTCTTCCGCTCAGTGCTGGTGCATGCTGTAGGCCTCGGTAGGTCAATACTTTAATAGTACTGACTGCCATCACAGCAGTGACAGACCTCTGAAATCTGTGGGTCAGTCACTTCATGACGCTGTCCTTAGTGAGGACAGCATAGTGCAGCTGACAGGTTCCTCTTATTTCAGCACTGTTTTCCTGGGTTATCCCATAACCTGGAGAGCAGTGCAGCACAGTAGTGGTTATTTCTTCTGTTGCTGTGGTGCTACAGTATCTTCCGGGTCTGACGGACACCCTGTACGATGCATTGCAGCGCCACAGCTATTAGGTACCTATGGAGGGAGGAGAGGTGTCAGCCAGTAAAACATGGCCTGCATGCTGCAGTTTGCTGACCCGTATACCTGACTTGCTGTATTCTACAGTACATCCGATTCATTAGAGGAAAGACTGATCCCACAGGTATAGCCAGCGAGCTGCTGAGAAAGATGGTGCCTCCAGCAGTCTGATCCCATTGCTCATAATTTTAACAGATGTTTCATTGTCATGCTATGAGGGCTATTCCTGGAAAAACATCTCTAAGGAGCCGTTCAGATGGCCGTGTTGTTGCGGATCCGCAAAAACACAGATGCCGGCCAGTGTGTGTTCCGGAACACACATGGCCGGCACCCCATGCAAAATGCCTATTCTTGTCCGCAATTGCGGACAAGAATAGGACATGTTCTATATTTTTTCGCGGAGCCGTGGCTCTCCACTATCTAATGCCGGCCATTGAAATGAATGGAGCCGCATCTGTTCCGCAAAATTGCAGAATAGATGCGGACCCATTCACATGGTCTGTCTTCAGTGCAGTGTTAAAGGTTTTGTCTCACCACATCTCCATTCCTATGTCCTATTGGAGCATATGGATGTCATAAAACGAGGGCCCCCAGATTGTGTACCCACCAACAAAGTGGACCCAACTAATCCTAATGTTACTAATGTAATACTACTAATGTTGTATGGTCGCTTATTTCAGATAATTCAATACTTATGTTTTTGCTGTAATGCTGTACATGTTTCAATTGCTCATCTGCCATGTTCATTAATCTCCACAGAAATTGCATTAAGTCCTAATAACCATGAGGTGCATATCTACAAACAAAATGGGAACCAGTGGGTGAAAGTTCATGAGTTAAAGGAACACAATGGACACATTACAGGTAAAGTAACTAGGAGTTATCAGCTCTCTATTAAATGTGTAAGAAGGTTTACATGTGCTTAAGGCTACTTACACATTAGCGGCAGGGGTGTCCGGCAGGCTGTTCCGGCGGGTGAACAGCCTGCCAGATCTGTGCTGCCGCTACTGCACGTCTGCGGCCGGAACTACTCTCTGTCCCCATTCACTATAATGGAGTCGGGCAGACTAAAATTACAACATGTCGGAATTTTAGTCCGGCCGCCTCTTGGCATGTTTGCTGTGCTGTGGCCGGAACTCCAGCCCGCCCCCATTATAGTGAGGCTGGAGCTAGCCACAGGGATCTAGCAGGCTGTTCACCCACCAGAACAGCCTGCTGGACACCCGTGCCGCTAATGTGAAAGTAGCCTAGAAATACCTAGAGGTATTTCTCCATACCAAGGCTAACCATCCAAATTGTTCATATTTTGCCAAAATGAATTCTCAGCCTCATAACTTGCTAATTAAAGGGGCTTTCTGGACACCGAAAAAGTGTTCCTTAATCTATGTGTCATAAAAAAGCTAAAACCATTCAGAGATGTCTTTGTTCCTAAAGCAGAGTCATTATGAGCTCAGATATCACTTCAGAACCCCCAGTCAGCTCGTCACAGGTCATGAGGCTCTGCTCACATCACCCTTATGGCTGAGAATTATATGTTAAATGCCTGTCATCAGTCTTGGTACCATTGTGTGGTATAGCTTTTTTCCCCTCTTTAACTGGATACCATTGTATGAAGTAGTGCAGTCTAGTAGGCTATTCCAGACCCTATTTTTGCCGTATACTGACATACCGAACTACAATGACGCCAAACTGACACTCATCTGTCTGCCTAATGTTACCACACATCTTGTGTGTATGTTGGTAGCTTTTCCAGGGATACATGCTAATCTACATCACAAACGCAATGTGAACATACGGGTTCCTGTACAATGCGCTGTCAGGCCATGGGATCTGCATGCAGGTCACTGCTATTTAACGGGCCATACCTGTACTTGTTTCATACAAGTGCATGGCATTAGCGGTAATCCACGTCACAATCCTGTGGCTGGGCTGCACTGTTTATGAGCACAGTGAACTAGTCTCATTGGGAAGTAATTAAAAAAAAAAAAGGTAAACTTATCTTGAGGGGAATTTTTTAAGTCCGTTTCATCTGTGTCTGTACAGGAGTAAGGCTAATTTCATACTAGTGTGAGTGGGCCGTTTGCCGGATATCTCTGAATTCCAGCATAGGAAGGAGGCTTGAAAGTCTTCATCCAATCCTATTAACTATAATGGGCAGCGGTGGAGATCCCAGCAAAGACTTCCAAGCTTCTGGCAATGCTGGAATGCGCTATTGTGAGACTAACCTAATATGATCTTGTAAAAATGGCGCTTATCAAGGGAAGGGATACATTAGGCAACCAGTTTTTAATGTGTTGGAAGCAAGAAAACTGGTTGCAAGAAAATCTCAAAGGATCTGAGCAACTTTGACAAGGGTCAGATTGTGATGGCTAGATAACTTAGTACCTACTAAGGATGGACAGTCAGTGAACTAGTAACAGGGTTATGGGTGACTAAGGCTCTTGTTGCCTGGTCTTAAGGATCGCAATTTCTATTACGTTGTGGATGGCCCCTGTTGTGTGCACATAACTTACATAGGGAAGAGATGGAACCAGGATGCTCTATGGGAAGAAGGCAAGTCGATGTCTGCTGGGAAACCTTGAGTCCTACCATTCATGTGGATGTTTGACACCACCTGCTTAAACATTGTACAGACCAAGTACATCCATAATAGCAACAGTGTTTGCTAATGGCCGTGGTCCCTTTAAGAAGTATTACGTGCCCTCTGACACTTAGACCAATTTTTAGGAATGCTTTGTTAAACGTGATGAAGAGCTCAAAGTGTTCATTTGGCCTCCAGTTTCCTTGTATTTGGTAGATTTGTTACAAAACGTACTGCAACTGAATATTTATTTCATAAATGTGAATGGGATTGTTTCTGCATAGTCTATTCAGGTCAAGCGGGCAGTCACAGACATTTATGGCATAAATCTGCCATGTGTAAATATACTGCTTTATTTCTCTAGGCATTGATTGGGCTCCTAAAAGTGACCGTATAGTGACCTGTGGAGCTGATCGTAATGCATATGTGTGGAGCCAGAAGGATGGAGTGTGGAAACCTACACTTGTAATCCTACGAATAAACCGGGCAGCAACTTTCGTCAAGTGGTCACCATCTGAAAATAAGTTTGCTGTTGGAAGTGGAGCAAGGCTTATATCCGTGTGTTACTTTGAGTCAGAAAATGACTGGTAAGCAGTTAATTTTGATCTACAGTACAGACTAAAAGTTTGGACACACCATCTCATTCAAAGAGTTTTCTGTATTTTCATGACTATGAAAATTGTAGATTCACACTGAAGGCATCAAAACTATGAATTAACACATGTGGAATTATATACTTAACAAAAAAGTGTGAAACAACTGAAAATATGTCTTATATTCTAGGTTCTTCAAAGTGGCCACCTTTTGCTTTGATTACTGCTTTGCACACTCTTGGCATTCTCTTGATGATCTTTAAGAGGTAGTCACCTGAAATGGTATTCCAACACTCTTGGCATTCTCTTGATGAGCTTCAAGAGGTAGTCACCTGAAATGGTTTTCACTTCACAGGTGTGCCCTGTCAGGTTTAATAAGTGGGATTTCTTGCCTTATAAATGGGGTTGGGACCATGAGTTGTCCTACTGAATAGACTGTTAGAATTTGTATTATGGCAAGAAAAAAAGCAGCTAAGTAAAGAAATAAAACGAGTGGCCATCATTACTTTAAGAAATGAAGGTCAGTCAGTACGAAAAATTGGGAAAACTTTGAAAGTGTCCCCAAGTGCAGTCGCAAAAACCATCAAGCGCTACAAAGAAACTGGCTCACATGAGGACCGCCCCAGGAAAGGAAGACCAAGAGTCACCTCTGCTGCGGAGGATAAGTTCATCCGAGTCACCAGCCTCAGAAATCGCAGGTTAACAGCAGCTCAGATTAGAGACCAGGTCAATGCCACACAGAGTTCTAGCAGCAGACACATCTCTACAACAACTGTTAAGAGGAGACTGTGTGCAGCAGGCCTTCATGGTAAAATAGCTGCTAGGAAACCACTGCTAAGGACAGGCAACAAGCAGAAGAGACTTGTTTGGGATAAAGAAGACAAGGAATGGACATTAGACCAGTGGAAATCTGTGCTTTGGTTAGAGCTGGGCGATATGGCCAAAAAAAAAAAAAAAATCTCAATTTTTCAATTTTGGACGATTCACGATTTAAATCTCGATTTTCTCATGTTATTAAAAATATAAAAAAATAAATAAAAAAAGCCTACTGTGCTCCCATCAGACCTCACATCAGCCCACTATACCCCCATCAGACCTCAGATCAGCCCACTGTGCCCTCATCAGACCTCAGATCAGCCCATTGTGCCCATCAGACCTCAGATCAGCCCATTATGCCCCATCAGACCCCACATCAGCCCATTGTGCCCCAACAGACCCCACATCAGCCCATTGTGCCCCATCAGACCCCACATCAGCCCAGTGTGCCCCCCTCAGATCAGCCCACAGTGCCCCCATCAGACCTCAGATCAGCCCACAGTAGTGCCCCCTTCAGACCTCAGATCAGCCCACAATAGTGCCCCCTTGAGACCTCAGATCAGCCCACAGTAGTGCCCCCTTGAGACCTCAGATTAGCCCACAGTAGTGCCCCTTCAGACCTCAGATTAGCCCACAGTAGTGCCCCCTTCAGCCCTCAGAACAGCCCACTAGGCCACCATAAGAATAAAATTAAAAAAATCCTATACCTGTCCTGCGCCGCGGCTCTGCTCCAGGTCCGGCGCTCCTCAGTCTTCTTCTCCCGGCGCTGCACTGTCACCTGACTGCGTGCAGCGTCAGGTCAGAGTGCGCGCACTACGTCCTGACGCTGTACGCGGTCAGGACAGTGCAGCGCGGCCCCGGAGAAGAAGAGGAGCGCCGGAGCAAATTTGAGATCTTTGGTTCCAACCACCGTGTCTTTGTGCGACGCAGAAAAGGTGAACGGATGGACTCTACATGCCTGGTTCCCACCGTGAAGCATGGAGGAGGAGGTGTGATGGTGTGGGGGTGCTTTGCTGGTGACACTGTTGGGGATTTATTCAAAATTGAAGGCATACTGAACCAGCATGGCTACCACAGCATCTTGCAGTGGCATGCTATTCCATCCGGTTTGCGTTTAGTTGGACCATCATTTATTTATCAACAGGACAATGACCCCAAACACACCTCCAGGCTGTGTAAGAGCTATTTGATCAAGAAGGAGAGTGATGGGGTGCTACGCCAGATGACCTGGCCTCCACAGTCACCAGACCTGAACCCAATCGAGATGGTTTGGGGTGAGCTGGACCGCAGAGTGAAGGCAAAAGAGCCAACAAGTGCTAAGCATCTCTGGGAACTCCTTCAAGACTGTTGGAATACCATTTCAGGTGACTACCTCTTGAAGCTCATCAAGAGTGTGCAAAGCAGTAATCAAAGCAAAAGGTGGCTACTTTGAAGAACCTAGAATATAAGACATATTTTCAGTTGTTTCACACTTTTCTGTTAAGTAAATAATTCCACATGTGTTAATTCATAGTTTTGATGCCTTCAGTGTGAATCTACAATTTTCATAGTCATGAAAATACAGAAAACTCTTTGAATGAGAAGGTGTGTCCAAACTTTTGGTCTGTCCTGTATGTTTCTAATGTTCCCAGAATACATGAAATACCATCTTCTTTAACAGGCGACAGACTCGATAAGTGACCTCAGCCTCACAATAGAGGCATCATTTATGAGAATATATGGTTATGCAATATTGACTATAACTGACAGATGCTCTTTAAAGTGGATCTCTTTGTATAATATGCTACCCTAGTTAAAGAGGTTGTCCCATTTAGCCATTTCAAGGACTAGATGAGACTAATCACTGACCTCCAGTGGCCGAACTTATGAAACTGACGAGCAGGCCAGCACTTCTCAATTTCCGTAACTCAGTGCTCCAGACTAAAAAAATGACCTAGGAGCTATTGGCTCCTAAACTGAAAAATTCAGGAGCCAAATTAAATTTTTAGTCGCCAAATTTAAATACGTATATAATTATGATATAAAAAATTGCCTCATTCACACGTCAGTGTTTTGGTCAGTGATTTCCATCAGTGATTAGAGCCTCCACAGACATAAGGTATAAGGGAAAGGTCTACACTTGTTCTGTGTTTAGAGCCGCACCTGGTTTTGGCTCAAAATCACTGATGGAAATCACTGACTGAACACTGACGTGTGAATGAGGCTTTACTGTGTGCAGTGTCCAGCATCTCTCTCCTCCTTGCTGCTGCTATGTCTATGGCAAAGCAGCAGAGTGCATGAAGAGATACGAGAGGTGGCATGTGCGCACTGATCGGCGGGGGTGGCTGGTATTGGACCCCCACCGATCTGATATTGATGACCTGTCCTGAGGATAGGTCATCAATATTAAAAGCCCAAAGAACCCCTTTAACTCTTTCTGTGGGGAATAAAAAAATCCTTTCCACACCTACCTGATCTTTCAGCACTGCCGGGATTGCATGGCATTATATTGATTTATGATGCTATGTAACCCTTACAGTTCTGGAATGTATTAGATGACACTGACATAATGCTGTCAGTGTTATTTAATACATTCCAGACCTCTAAGGGTTACATAGCATCCTAAATCGATATAATGCTATGCAACCCCGGCAGTGTTGGGAGTTCAGAACGGGTGTGCTCCCTGACATGCGCTGCGATGCATGGACCTTGCTCGTGTGAAAGGGGCTTAAAAGGGAATATATATAATGAAGGGAAGGTAACCCATTGTTTGTTTCCTTATGTGTCCTCCTGAACTGTGTCCAACCATTTGTCTGTGTACACAGTACCTCCTGCCCCTCTAGTCTTTGTCCTTGGTTTAGCCCTTCTGTGTTCCCTGTGGTGCTTTAGTGCTTTTTGGCCCCTGCTTCCCAGCAGCCTGCTGCATGATCTTCGGTGAGGGCCTGTCTCCTGTGATCCTGCCTCCGCATTGTCTGCACTCACTGAAATCTTCAGAGCAGCGTGGTCTCCACAAGAAGGAGGCAAGGAAGTGTGCCGGGGAGGGGGAACAGCACAGGGGTCTCCTGATCAGAGGTCCCACTACATTTTTTCTGGAGGAGTAATAATACTATTCTTAGTATTTTTGAGGAGTATTTTCAGCCAGTGAGTAGTATGAAAAAAGACAGTGAGCGGTTGTTGTTTTTTGGGGACATGACGTATTAACTTTTAGTATCCTTTTTGGGATAGTAATGGGGGAAAAAGCAGTTCCACCACTTTTTGCTTTTTAAATTTACGACGTTTACCGTATAATATTACTAACATGTTTCTGTTATTCTACTTACAGTAATACCAAATATGTGTAGTTTTATGTGTTTTTTTTCCTACTTTTACACTCCTACTTTTTCCTTACTTTTAATAATAGCATGTCTTGTTACATCGGCTCATTCAAAGAGCCAGGAATCATCCCTTTTTAAGCAGATCTCACGGTATGAAGGCTTGTTTTCTGGGGGTGGAAAATGTAGATTTCTTTGGGACAATGGGGGGGGGGGGGGCGGGAGTTCATGGGACTTATTGATTAAAATGTATTATTTCCATTTCCATCCACCATGACGGCCACATGGAGATTTGACCCCTGACCTAAGTAGGGACAGGAAGCACAGAGAGTTTAAATTGCCCCTCCCACCCACCTTCCTCAGTGTTTTTCCTGTCCCTACTTGGGTCATGGGCACAGAGAAGTCCTCCCTTAGGGAGGTGAAGTTTATTTTTTATTAATGTTACTTTCATCTGGGGGCCGGGGGAAGTCGATAACCTGGGTTACCCTCTTCCCAGCACTTCTATAAAATATGGGCCTTGCTTCTCTTGACCCTCTGGCGGCCGTGTGCCTATGCAGGGCGGGGGAAAAATCAGGAACTCGCTCCTGCCTGTCGGGAGCCTGTGTCCCTTACCTGCGCGATCTCCTTCCTGGAAGCGACTCGGCAGGGAGAACGCCGGAACTCTGACTCGCACGCGGCCAGCGCGCGCACATTCATGGCGTCTCACGTGACTTGCGTGGTCACGTGATCGGAGGACGTGGGAGGCGGAGCTGAACCCGGAAGCGCGTTCAGAGCATCGCATAAAGCGTGAGGCTGAGCGCTATGATGGCGATTCTGCAGACATCCCCTTTCTGGCTCAGGCATGTCAGCTACAGACGCTCCCCCCATGGATCCTGCGGAGGCTACTGTCGTGAGTTCCCTATGGGGAGAGACTTTTTATGTTTTTCAGATATGTGTTTTTAGGGTTTCATTCTCATTTGGGGTTGCTCTTCTTTTTTTATATTGGCTAAGGAATCTAAATCTAAAGCAAAAACCTCCAAAATGTGTGCTTTGCGCAAAACGTCTTCCTGAAGAATACAAAAAGCGTTTGTGCAGATCCTGCATTGCTAATACTTTAAAAGAAGAGCAACCCTCCATTTTGGCCAATATAAAAAGCTTTATTCAGGAGGAAGTAAAAAGCTCCCTAGCTTCTCTAGGATCGTCTGCTCCGGTAGCAGTACCTCCTAAAAAACCCAGGTTATCCACAATCTCGTCCTCCAAATCCGAGGAAGAAGAGGAAGAAACTTCTTCTGCCAGACATATGGGAGAAGATTTTCTCTCTGAAGGGGAAATTATTGATGACGACAAAAAATATTATTTTTCCTCAGTGGACATGGAAGGTCTACTTAAAGCTATTAGATCCACAATGGGGATAGAAGACACCCCAAAACCCCGTTCTGTACAAGATGAAATGTTTGGGGGATTAAGATCTAAAAAATCTATGGTCTTTCCTATCCACGATAATGTCCGATAAATGGTGTTGGATGAGTGGTTAGATCCAGAACGCAGGCTGGGAATCCCCAGGGAGTTCAAAAATCGTCTCCTCTTTGATTCCGCAGAATCAAAAGTGTTCGATAACATACCCAAAATAGACGTACAGGTGGCTAAGGTGGTGAAAAAGACCTCACTCCCTTTTGAGGACTCTTCACAACTCCGTGATCCCATGGAACGGAAAGCAGACTCCTTGCTACGAAAAGCATGGGAAACTTCAGCCTACACCCTTAAAACAAATATAGCAGCTACTTCTGTAGCCAGATCTATGTTCATCTGGCTTAATGAATTGGAAGACCATATAAAAAACAAAAAGCCTAGGGAGGAAATCTTGGCCTCTATCCCACTGTTAAAATCCGCCACCGCCTTTTTGGCTGACGCCTCTGCGGAATCAGTAAGGTTTGCCACCAGAGATAGCGCCCTCTCAAACTCTGCCAGACACGCGCTGTGGGTTAAATCCTGGTCGGGGGATAAGGTTTCAAAATCTAAACTATGTGCAATACCCTTTTCGGGAGAATATGTGTTTGGGCCCATTCTAGATAAAATACTAGAGAAAGCGGCAGATAAAAAGAAGGGTTTCCCAGAAGAAAAGGAGTCCAGGAAGAGATTTTTTCGTCCTCAGGGATCATATTCTAGACCCTACAGGGGGAAAGGAAAATCGGGCCGCTGGAGCTATCCTAAAGGTGGAAGAGGGAGAGGCTTCCTTCAGAACACCACTAACAAATCAGCTGACAAACAATGACGCCAGAGTGGGGGGTCGTCTAAAAAACTTTCTTCCCCAGTGGCAGGGAATTACTTCCAACCAGTGGGTGTTAAACATCATAGAAAATGGTTATCAAATCGAATTTTCCAGATACCCCCCAAAATGTTTCCAAGTCACGTCTCAAAACAAAAATACCATGGAGAATCTCTGGTCAGAGATCAAAAAATTACTACTCTCGGGCGCAATATCCCGAGTACCTCGATCAGAACACACAAAGGGGTTTTATTCAAAATTATTTTTGGTAAAAAAAACCCGACGGATCAAATCGTATGATTATAAATCTAAAACATCTAAACAAGTCAATCAAATACAGAAAATTCAAGATGGACTCAATTTCATCAGTGATCCCTCTTATAGAAAAATCTGCCTTCATGACCTCGGTCGACCTAAAGGAGGCCTATTATCATGTACCCATAGCAGAGTCTTCTCAGAAATATCTAAGATTCGCAATCAGAGACAAAAGGGGAAAGATAAATCACTTTCAATTCACATGTCTCCCTTTTGGTATTTCCTCGGCACCAAGGGTGTTCACAAAGATAGTCGTGGAAATGGTAGCCTCCTTCAGGGAAAGAGGTATCATTGTCATTCCATACTTAGACGATTTCCTTTTAATAGGGAGAAATCAGGAGACAGCAGTAGAAAATACAGACCTATTTCTTCAGGAAATCCAGACACTGGGATGGATGATAAATTGGAAAAAGTCCTCTCTCATCCCAGCGACAAAAATACTTTTTCTGGGCACTCTTCTAGACGCCGATCTTCAATGTTCCTTCCTTCTAGAAGACAAAAGAAAATCTCTTCAGATCAAAGTAAAAAAGTTCCAGGAGAAAACCTCTTGTTCTATCCGTGCGGCAATGAGCTTACTGGGCCTCTTCACATCTTGCATTAATGTCAGTGGCTTGGTGTCAGGCCCATACCCGAGTCCTACAAAGATGGATACTGGGCTCTTGGAACAAAAAACAATCAACTTTAGACCGGTCAGTGACTATTCCTGCCCAGGTAAAAAGGGATCTAAACTGGTGGAGACAAAAAAGAAATCTAGGAAAGGATTTCATGGTCAAAAGATCCAACGATACAGATAATTACAGACGCCAGCAAAACCGGTTGGGGCGCAAAAATAGGCTCTCTGTGGTTTCAGGGCTCTTTCTCAGAAGAAATAAAAACTTGTTCATCAAACTTCAGAGAACTATCGGCAGTTTGGTACACTTTAAAAAAAAAAAGCCTCCAATCTAGTAAAAGATCATCATATCTGAATACTTTCGGACAATATAACAACAGTCGCATATCTAAAACATCAAGGGGGAACAAGATCATTCACCCTGAGCAATCTTACCAGAAAAATTCTCCGGTGGACAGAAAACAACACTCTCTCCATATCTGCGGTCCACTTAAAGGGATCTCAGAAACAGGAAGCAGATTTCCTCAGCAGGAATCAGATAGACCCATTAGAATGGTCCCTAAATCCTCATATCTTCAAAGAAATAACAAAGAAATGGGGTCTCCCGTCCATACATCTGTTTTCAACAAGAAAAAATGCTCAGGTAAAGGTATTCTGCTCCCTGAACCCAAGAGAACATCAATTCGCAGTGGACGCATTTTCCATAAAGTGGGAATGGTCCCTAGCATACGCCTTCCCTCCGATAGCTCTAATACCTCGCGTAATACAATAGATTCTACAGCATCCAGTATCCTTGTTACTCATAACACCCTACTGGCCAAAAAGAAGTTGGTTTCTGGCCTTAAGACAACTAGCAATCAGAAGTCCATGGATGCTCCCTTATCAGGAAGACCTTCTTGTACAGGGTCCAATTTCTCATCCAAATCCGAAAATCTGCAAACTAACTGCCTGGATCCTGAAAGCGAATACTTGAGGAGGCAGGGTCTTTCAGAAAAGGTAATTCATACTCTGAAATGCAGCAGAAAGATTTTGTCCGTCACTTTCTATCTCAAAATTTGGAAGAAGTTTTGCTCCTGGTCAAAAGATCCCAGTCCGAATATGTCTTCTTCAAACATCCAAAAGATATTAGATTTTCTTCAAAATGGTCTTGATCTAGGACTAAGACCTAGTACTCTTAAAGTCCAAATTTCTGCACTTATTACCTTTTTTGACACTTCTTTAGCAGACCATCGTTGGATAAAGAGATTCATGACTGCAGCTGCTAGAATTAGACCTTCCTTTGCTTCTTGTATTCCACAGTGGGATTTAAACATCATGCTTACAGGGTTAACGGGACCTCCCTTTGAACCTCTAGAGTCCGCTTCTATAAAATTCCTATCCCTTAAGGTAGCTTTCTTGATTGCTATTACTTCAGCCAGGCGTCTGGGTGAAATCCAGGCCTTATCTTCGAGAGAACCCTACCTTTTGATTTCTGATGATAGAGTCACCCTTAGACTAGATCCAACCTTCTTACCCAAGGTAGTTACAGATTTCCACAGGAATCAGGATATTATATTGTCATCCTTTTGTTCAAAACCTAAAAACACGACTGAAGAAAAATTCCATACACTAGAATGTCCGTAGAGCCATCATTAAGTATTTGGATATATCTAAGGAAATCAGGAAAGATGACAACCTCCTTATACAGTTTGGTGGCAAAAACAAGGGTAAGAAGCTCTCAAAGGCTTCTCTGGCTAGATGGTTAAAAACCACCATAACTGAGTGCTATAAAATTCAGAACATTCCCTGTCCTGTAAAAATTAAAGCCCATTCTACAAGGGCAATGGCCTCTTCTTGGGCGGAAAGAGCATGGGCTTCTCTTTCCCAGATTTGCAGGGCAGCCACGTGGTCTAACACACTGTTAAACACACTGTTAAACACTATAGACTAGATCTTTCTTCCGTGACCGATTTGGCTTTCGGTAGGAAAGTTCTTCAAGCAGTAGCCCCCCCTTAAAATAATATTTGTTAGCTCTCCATGTGGCCGTCATGGTGGATGGAAATGGAAATCCAGAATTAGACTTACCGGTAATTCTGTTTCCTTGAATCCACCATGACGGCCCGGTTATTCCCTCCCAGTAAATATAATTGAGGGATATACATGAGTATGTATATAGTGAAGATGGTATGAACTAATACCGCAAAAAAAAAAATTTCCCACTAATTAATTCGGTAAAACACTGAGGAAGGTGGGTGGGAGGGGCAATTTAAACTCTCTGTGCTTCCTGTCACTACTTAGGTCAGGGGTCAAATCTCCATGTGGCCGTCATGGTGGATTCAAGGAAACAGAATTACCGGTAAGTCTAATTCCGGATTTTTTGGGAGGCTGGGGTAAATAGGAAAAAACAATTCTGTATTTTTGCCGTTTTTGTTGACAGGGTGGTTTATATAAAGTTAAATTTATTATCTGGGTCCTGGAAAACAGTGTGGGGTGTGAGGGTACAACCAATCAACAGGCCTGTTATGACTGCTCTCATGCGAGGTGTACATGACAGAAGCGCTGGGATTGGCTGGCAACTCCCTGAGGGATTGTCAATGTATTCATACTGGTCTAGAGAGTGCCGGCTAGCGCAGTAATTCCAAACTCTGTGTTTGTTCCTCACAAGCTTGCCGTCCTCGCTTCTTGTTCCTCGCTGGCTGGTGAGCTGGATGTCGGGGGATTAGCGTGGTGCGTCTGATGAAGGAAGTTTATTTTTTTCATAAAGCTGCAGCGCGGCGGAGGGCAAGTCGCAAATGGCGATAAGACTTTTCAAATTCCTGGTCGCATTGACGACCATTTTGGTCGCCATCTGGACCACTGTAACTGCCATTGCAGTGAATGGGAGAAATGCCAACAACTTAACAAAGCAACATAGCCTGCTACACTGATTGCATAGCCCATTCACTGCAATGGTAGTTACGGAAACAGTGGAGCACTGGCCTGCTCGGGATTTTCCGTAAACCTGGCCATCTGGGGTTGGTGCTTAGTCCCATCTGACCCTAGAAATGGCGAAATCGGACAACACCTTTAAAGGAGTTGTCGGACTCATTTCAGAATCTCCACAAATGTGTTAAGATACTAAAAGATCATATACTTACCACTTTATCAACTATGGATTCAGTTCCTGTCTCTGGGCTTTGTTTACACGCTGTAGCGGTGATGTAGCCATATACAGCTCGTGAGCCCTGAGGCCAGAGATTGGCTGCAGGGATATCATGTTGGAAATGGCGAGGAATTAAGTGTATACAAGCATTTATTATTTTGTATTATATATTTTATACATCTAGGGGCTTTGGGGAGTTTTTGAAGTAAGTTGCACACTACTAACTGGATAACTATTAGATTGGTTGTGGGACCCACACTTATTACTAGAACAGAGACCCCATACCCTATGAAACCCCTTTGCCCCCAGATGAATGAAAATTTGAAATTTTTTTTGGAAACCAAAGACACAGTGTTATGCAGTCTCATAGGAGAGGGACCACCCAGCTTGTTATCAGCGCACAGTTCAAAAGCCTGCATCTCTGATGTATGGGGGTGCATTAAAGGGAACCTGTCATCAACCTTTTGCTGACCATACTGAGGGCAGTATAAAGTAGTGACAGAAATGCTGATTTCAGCGGTGTGTCACATACCAGCTAAAAGTAAGTGGTTGCCAAGAACCAGCATCATAAACATTGCAGCTCAGGCCTTGAAAAGAGTCAAATCTACCTGAGAAGAGTCATGGTTATTCCTAATCTCCTGCTCTCCTGCCCATCTGCTGATGATTGACAGTTATCTGCTAGAGAGAAAGGTAGAAAACTAGGTACGTAGGTGTCCATCATCAGCAGGAGGGCAGGGAGAGCAGGAATTCATGAATAACCATGACTCTTCTCATGTAGATTTGACTCTCTTCCAGGCCTAGTCTGCAAAGTTTGTGATGTTGGTTCTCGGCAACCGCTTACTTTTAACTTCTAAATAACAGACCGCTGAAATCAACTCACCTGTCTCTACTTCATTCTGCTGTTAGTATGGGTAGCATAAAGGTGATGACAGGTTCCCTTTAATGCATATGATGTGTAACATAATAACATAGTTTATAAGGCCGAAAAAAGACATCTGTCCATCCAGTTCAGCCTGTTATCCTGTGGGCAGCTTACACACCTGGAAAGCCACTATCAATGCTGAACAGTATATGGAGATTTTAGAACTATATGTGCTCCGTCCACACAATGTCTCTCCCAGGGAAGGCCTTGCATATTTCGGCTGGATAATGCAAAACCACATACTACATCAATTACAACAGCTTGGCTTCGCAGAAGAAGAGTCTGGGTGCTGAAGCGTCCTGCCTGGAGTCCAGACCATTCACCAACAGAAAACATTTCATCCATCATGACTTGAAACATGAAATCATAACATGAAATGGTAAAAAGGTCTATGAGATCTGCAGATTTTACACTGCGTCCCAACTTTTTTGGAATTGTAATCGTTATCCACTATCCTGTGAATAAGGGATATCTTCAACCAGAATACCCCTGTAAACCCACTTACTTTGCAGGTATATAGTCTTTTAGTTTCTATATAGTTCTCTAACCTTTAGAGTCTCACTTATTACAGAAGAGCATCTGTTTCTGAAATATTTTTTTTCCCTGTAGGTGGGTGAGTAAACACATCAAGAAGCCAATCCGTTCCACTGTGCTGAGCCTTGACTGGCACCCCAATAATGTGCTTCTAGCAGCTGGATCCTGTGACTTCAAGACCAGGTATGGTATTCCGTGCAGTGATCAGCAAGTTGGTGTAGATACATTACCATTTCTCCTAGCTGTCAACTTCATGTGTTCCCCTTGTTACTGTCTGTATTCACAGGGTGTTTTCTGCATACATTAAGGAGGTTGATGAGAAGCCTGCTAGTACTCCATGGGGATCCAAAATGCCCTTTGGTCAACTAATGTCAGAGTTTGGGGGAGCTGGCAGTGGCGGCTGGGTTCACAGTGTCAGCTTTTCTGCTAGCGGAAATCGCTTGGCTTGGGTCAGCCATGACAGCATTGTGTCTATAGTTGATGCATCGAAAAATATGAGGTAAGTTACCTACTGTGGCCTGACTCTGATCTAAAGTTACTTAGGTGGTGTTTTAAAGATACTAGCATGAAATACTGTTCTCTGACTTACAGTAATTGTGAATAATATAATTGCTTTTTCCCATCATTTCTAAATGAAGCTTGTTCATATATGATATACCCTGATTAACTGGACAGTACCCTTTGGCTCTGTGTTTGCAGTGTTTCCCAGCTGAAGACTGAATTCTTGCCTCTGCTGAGTGTCACATTTGTCTCTGAGAACAGTGTGATTGCAGCTGTAAGTACAGTTTTTCACGTTGGAAAGGTTTAAAATTTGGCTGTTACTATGGCGGTTGTCTCAGGAAATACTTTTATGGTATATTACCGACATTTACTATTGTTGTTTGGGGAGGGGGGGAGTACAACCAATGTGAACCACCAAACATAACATACAAATAAAGTGGGAGCAGTGCTAAGAATGTACTATGCCACTTCTCCTGTCCCCTCCACACAACTTTTCCATTTATTCAGCCATTAAAGAAGACATGCATGTTAGACTAAATCATTTTATTCTTCATGCAACAATGATTCAGGAGCAAGTTTATTCCTGAATCTACAACTGGGTGCTACTAGTTGGGAGGTGTCCCTTCACGTTCTGACACTGCCCAATCATTGCTGTCTGCATGAGACTGTGCAGGGACACACCCCCAACTAGTAACGCCCCATTGCAGATTTATGAATAAACTTCTGATAGCAATTACAGAGTAACAGAACAGCATAGACTTATATGAAAAAATTCCCCAGAATCATTCTTGCCTGGGAAATGAAAGTAGGTACTAAAACAGACGTGTCAGGAGAGATGACAGGTCCTCTTTAACTATAATTGGCTTCATGAGCTTCTGGAGAAAGCCATGTAGAGATGACTGGAAATGTGGGACCATGCTTTTCTAGAAGTCGGACCCCTGCCAATTGGACTTAGATGGCAGAGCATTGCAAGACCTCAAGAATGTATATGGCTAACTTTGGGTGTTTTATTTTGATCTGACAATTTAATAAATGAAATAATATCTTATTTTGTAAAAGTATTCATTCCTTATTCTTGTCATTTAGGGGCATGATTGCTGTCCTATGCTTTTCACCTATGATGACCATGGCTCGTTGGCATTTGTTTCCAAACTGGACATTCCCAAGCAGAGCACTCAGCGCAATATTTCTGCTATGGAGCGCTTTAGAAACATGGATAAGAGAGCAACTACAGAGGACCGCAATACTACCCTGGACACTCTTCACCAAAACAGCATAACGTAGGGCATATGTGCAATGGAAAGGGCAACTCCTGGTGATTTAGTATAGGAATTACTTTAGTGTGGAATTTTTATTAGAGAGAGACCAATTTTAGTCCCATCAATAAGGCTACTTTCACACTAGTGGCAGGGGTGCCCGGCAGGCTGTTCTGGCAGGTGAACAGCCTGCTGGATCTGTGCTGCCGCTAGTGCATGTGTGCGGCCGGAACTACGCTCCATCCCCATTCACTATAATGGAGGTGGGCCGGAGTTCCGTCCGCAGCATGGCAAACATGCCGAGAGGCGGCCGGACTAAAACTACGACTAGCGGCAGCACGGAACCGGCAGGCTGTTCACCCGCCGGACACCCCTGTCGCTAGTGTGAAAGTCTAATATTTAACACTTATCCTGTGCATAGGGGGATAACTAAACCATCCCCTTAATCTTCATAAAAAGCTGAGAAGCTTTACTTGCTTTCTCCTGATCCTGTATTCACAATTCTGTAGACTTCTTGCATGAAATCCCAGCATTTCTTGCTGGCCCAGTGACAAAACAACAATTACCCTGGTATTTTCACCACTGTACAGTATTAGAAACATAAGGCTAGTTTCACATGGGTGGCATGGTGATCAGTCAGAGAATGTCTGGAATTGGCCGAACACAAACCGCTGCGTGCAACGGTTTCTGTCTGGTCAATTCTCTGCATTTTTGCCAGATTTCTGCCAGACCCCGTTATAGTGGGCCAGCAGGCATTCCGGTTGGATCTGGCAGTGCTGGATCTGGAGAACTCTGGCTGGAACAGCCTGCCAGAATTAGTGCTGTACATGTGAAAGTAGCCTAACTCTCCCACTGCCTTGTTGGAGCAGGCTTTGTTGTGATGGGCCTGTTCCAATACCAACTGGAATGTGAATGCAGCTACTTGCTGTAACAGTCTGGAGCTATTGATAAAATATTTAATACATAAAGTCACTAAGCGTTATATGTAAGTCATATTTAAATATAAACTGAAATGGAGGTCAGTCCCTAAGATTTATCACATTCATAAACTGTAGTAGTGTGAAGGCTGCAGACACTGGTATTACTTATGGAACTTTCTTTTCACTTGACAGTGAAAAATTATATCCATTGTTGTCCAGTTTTTAAAATAATTTTTGCCAGCCTCCTTAAACTCCCCATCAACCCCCACCCACCCCCCTCGTTCCCTGTTGGTCAGCTTCCGGAATGGAAAAAGGTGACTTGTGCCAGTGTGGCCAATGACTGGTCGCTGCAGTAATGTGTCCCTCAAGCATGTGGGACATTTGACCATTGCTGCAGTGGCACATATGACACGACCAGCTACTTTACAGCTCTTTTGGAGATGGTGAAAGCTGTACATTTAGTTAACTAAAGTCCTAATTGTAATATAATAACACATCTCTGTTCTGTCTTACAGCCAGGTGTCCATTTATGATGGGGATAAATCTGACTGCCGTAAGTTTTGTACCACAGGCATTGATGGTGCTATGACTATTTGGGACTTTAAGGTATGTGTTTAGCAATTGGTGCTTCAGTATTGTAACTGCTTCAGATACTGTGTCATTATTTTTTATGATGAGCATGCGTTCAGTGTTAGAGCTCATGCACACAAACATATTCTCTTTCCATGTCCGTTCCGTTTGCTTTTTTGGGACCGTGTGTGGAACCATTCATTTCAATGGGTCCACTAAAAAAACAGAAGTTACTCTGTGTGCATTCTGTATGTCCGCAAGTCCATCCCGCAAAAAAAAAATAGAACATGTCTTATTATTGTCCGTATTATGGACAAGGATAGGATTGTTCTATTAGGGGCCAACTGCAAAATACATACGGTTGTGTGCATGAGCCCTTGACTATAAATCTTTTCCTTAATGTGTTGTGTCAGAATCTTCTGTGTTGCTTTCACATGAGGCATAGTTAAAGAAGAACTCCCGACAAAAATTTTATTCCATGTCCTGCTAGAAATGTACATGATATAATCTGTAGTGAATGTCATTTTCTTACCAGTGTCTGAATTTTTGACTTATATCATCCTGAAGTTTCTTATCTGTGTCATGTGACCAGCAATTAGACCCACCAACTCACACATACTTATGTGTGGACAGGAAGTCTAATTCTCTATGTATTCCTATGAGACTGAAAGTGAGGCTCCCATAGGAATGAATAGAGCAGTTACTGGCTTTCTGTCCTGGGTCAGTTGGAGGTCAGGGAGTTGGTCACATGACCCAGCTACAATAAGATGAGAGGTTTTTACTCACAGAAACAGTCACTGATAAGAAAATGACAATCACTACAGATTATATCATGCACCTTTCTAACAGGTCAGAGAATAAAATTTTTTGCGGGAGTTCTTCTTTAAAGGCAATGCTCTTCTCACATATCATTGGGTTGCTTCAGTCAAGCTTCACAGCCAGAATAATGTCGTCGACTGAGCTATTTTTTCCCTGTGTATTTTTTTTTTTTAGGTTGGCAATATCTGCTGCTAGAATAGTAGAACTTTGCATTTCCATTCCTCTTGTCAATATATAGCCCTTCATACTCGTGCACTGATTGGGCAGTGTCAGAGAGTTTAGGGAGAGGGGCTGACTGGTAATTTTTAAAGAGATATTCTGGCTTCACATGAGTGCCTCGGCCCCTTCAAACTGCTGATTGGGGTGGTGCCATAGTCAGACCACCACCTCTCTGATATTGATTGATATCCTAAGGATAGGCTATCAATAGAAGCCTGAGTACCCCTTTAATATTAGTACGGCATTCTGTATATAGTTAGGGGGTCATTTATTAATTAGAAATACACCTAAAGCAGGCGTATTTCTGGCGCAGATTGAGGAGCTAAGGTCCTTGTCTGTTTTAGGAGTAGAAAATGGTCTAAATGTAAGCCAGCAAGAAAGCTGTCTTACATTTAGTAGCGGCGGTGGAGTCGCCAAAGTTATGAAGAGGTCGGCGCCTCTTCATAACTCCAGAGGATCCACCACCAGGTATAAGGTTTATTAAAGAGGACCTTTCATGGTTTTATCTTTAAGTAACTAAATACCTTTAATGGCAGGGCACCCCCCGCTGATGCTGACACCCAGTCCGGTTTTTGAAAATAGCGCTCCTGCGCCCCGCTGTGCCCCCCTGTAGTTCTCCCGCTCAGTATGCCAATGACATCGGAGAGCGGCACAGCCAAGGAGTTTTTTTCTCCCTGGCTGTGACGCTCTCCGATGTGATTGGATCGCGGCACAGCCAGGGAGAAGGAGACGCCCATTGAGAAACCCGGGCGTCTCCTCCTCCCTGTTCCGATGCTCAGTATTAGCATACTGAGCGGGAGAACTACCAGGGGGCACAGCGGGGCGCAGGAGCGCTATTTTCAAAAACCGGACCGGGTGCCAGCATCAGCAGGGGGTGCCCTGCCATTAAAGGTATTTAGTTACTTAAAGATAAAACCATGAAAGGTCCTCTTTAAGACCGGCATTTAAAACACTGGTCTTAATAAATGGGACCCTTGTTATGTATTGTTATTATTGGTTCCTTATAGCCTTATAGATTGTTCTTAAAACTCATTGTCTTATCTGTTATCAAACTTATAGACCCTGGAGTCTTACATTCAAGGCCTAAGAATTATGTAATTTAAGAACAACCTTTACTAAAGACATGAACAAGCATTGGGATCTCTAATAACATGGAAGAAATGGAAACTTGCATTGAAACTACACTGACCCATGAATGGAAACAGTTCATATTATTCCAAAAGTGACTGGCATATTCATTTAAATGTATTGGCAATTGCTTTATATTTGTGACCTACAACTTGTCGCTGAAAAAAATTGATGCAAATTAAAATTGAGGTGTGTTCTTAATTTGTTGTGATTTATTAATGTAACTTTAAGCAAATACATTTATCTCGGAACTAGCTTCGGCTTTACATGGGTATATTTCATCAATTTAATATTTGTGTGTGTGGTTAAAAGGTATCCACAATGTCCCTCATAACAGTGACCTCCATAGTGGCCCACACCCTTAACAGTGACCTGCCCTCTTAATTGTGACCTCCACAGAGCTCTGCCTCCTTAACTGTGATCTCCACAGCGGCTCACCCCGTTAACAGTGAACCCTGCACAGCACCCTGCCGCCTTAACAGTGACCTCCACAGAACCTTGTGCCCTTAAAGATGACCTACATAGAACCCTGCTCCCTTGACATTGACCTCCCCAATGGTCCACCCCCTTAACAGTGACCCTGCACAGCACCCCCTCCCCCTTAACAGTAACCTGTAACAGTGAAGAAGAATGGCTGCATTGTTATGGAAACCTGGTGCAAAACTGTGTTTATGTTAAGACTCAAGGACTTGCAAGCTTCTATTGGCTAATAAGGGTCATGTGACCGTGTGTAGGGCAATTAGGATACGAGTGAAGAACCTGCAAGCTCCTATTGGCCAATATATTTTTTGGGAATAGCTCAAGAATCGTACACCATAGAGAGCTGAGACGTTTACAAAAACCTTCCTGGACACCCGATGTGGCAGATTGGGTGCAGGTAAGTTCAGTCATGCTGTGCATAAAGAACAGACGGACAAACAGAAATTCATTTTTATATACTGTACTAGCTGAAGGACCCGGCTTCGCCTGGGTATATTTCATTTAATGTTTGTGTGTGTGTGTCGTTAAAAGATATCAAGAGGGACCTCCACAGCAGCCTGCCACCTAACAGACCTTAAAGGGGTTCTCCGGGAATTAAGAAAATTAAAATACTTAAGTATTACTTCATTATAAATATATTCCCAAATACCTTACATTATTTATAATGGCTCGTTTTGTCTAGGGAGCAATCATTAGGAGAAACAAAATGGCCGCCGTCCTATTAGTGCACACAAAACCTGTCCTAATCACACAGCAGGACTTCACAACACTGAGCTAAGGATCTGCTTCATCCTCCTCTCTGCGCTGCTTGTTAGGGATTATGATCCTGAATACAGCTGATAAGATATTTAGCTGAATCTCTGTAGGAATTTTTTTCATGAGCAGATGTGGCTAATGAGCAGCAGCACTTGTGTGTAGTCTCCATTACCACAGCTCCACATTACCACAGCCTGTACTGTCCGTGCTCTCTGTACTTCATGTCTCCTCATAAACTCCATTCCCATGAAGATTCAGCTAAATATCATATTAAACTGTAGTCAGGATCATATTCACTGATAGAGCAGAGAGGAGGATGAGGCAGCTCTATCTCTCTCTATCCCTTATGTCCTAACCAGCAGCATGATATGGGGAATTAGCAAGCAGAACCCACATAGAGATGGCCACCTTGGCATGCAGAATTCAGAATAGACTGCCCAGAGGCAGTATTTTCCAAAAAAACTAGAACCCATCCTATAATGGTTAATGAAGTACCGTAAGTACTCCAGGATGCAGCATTACAAATCTGCTCAAGAGAAAGCTGACATCTTTCACCCAAGATGTAGAAACTGCCCTGGGAAAATGGGCATGAACAAATTTAGGAGGTTCTAAGCTCTGGGAGGAAGAAGCTAACCTAATGACCTCTGTCATCGATCTTCAGAGTAAGTTTAGATAACTTAAAGGGGTTGTCTCATCATGGACAATGGTGGCATATCGCTAGGATATGCCCCCATTGTCTTATAGGTGCGGGTCCCACAAGGTGGTGGCTGGAGGCTTGCGCGGCCCCCGCTCCTATTCATTTCTATGGTCGACGGAAATAGCCGAGCCAGCACTTGGCTATTTTCACCTGCCTCATAGAAAATAAATGTAGGGCGGCTGCGCATACGCTCCGTTCTAGATATAGCATCCTAGCAATATGCCCCCATTGTCCAAGATGACACAACCCTTTTAAGTCCTGGACACATACAATAGTTGAAAGTTAGAATCCTCATTTTCTTCAGGAGCAAGAACTGCAAGTGAGATTACTTGATTCAGGTCACAGAAGAAAGCCACCTTAGGCATAAAGGATGGTAGGAATCTCAATAGAAATCTTTAGGGAGAAACAGAAGAAAAAGCCTTAAGCTTCCCAATTCTCTTAGCTGACATTATGGCTAAAAGAAAAGTAATTTTCAGAGAAAGAAATTTGAAATCAACTTCTAGCAAAAGGAGCAGCACAGTCATTTCAAGACCATGGATAAATCCCAGAGAGAGATGTTTCAATATAGCCGTTCTACTTCTGGTCACCCTTTTGGAAAATCTTTTAAATAAAGCCTCTAAAGATAAGGATCTTCCTAGAAAAGCTGACATGGACACCTTCTGGACTCTTAGGCCCCACTCAGACGGCCGCATTATTGTGGACCCGCAATAATACGGGGGCCGCCTGGCGTGTGTTCCGCACCGCTCGGAACGCACGCCGGGCGGCCCCATTCATAATGCCTATACTTGTCCGTGCATGTGGACAAGTATAGGACATGCTTCATCGGAGCCGCGGCACGGAGCTAGCTCCGTGCGACGGCTCCCGGCTCCCATAGAGGTGAATGGGGCCGCATCTATTCCGCAATATTGCGGAATAGATACGGCTCCATTCACACGGTCGTGTGAATGGGGCCTTAAAGGAAATGTGTCACAAAAAAATATATCTGCTAGTTAAAACCAGATAGCATCAAATATCCTTTCCTCCTTACCTTTTTTTTTATTTTTTCTTAACTTTTGTATTATGTTTCCTGAACATAATTATAGGGCCTTGCCTGAGCTCTTCTTAACTGCATTTAGAAAGCATTAAGAGTAGGGATTAGCGAACCGAACCAGAATGTTCCGAACATTGTGGGGTCTGGACACAGACTCTGAACATGGACTTTGCAGCGGAATTCCGTGTTCAGATGATAAATAAAACTTGCTGAAAGGCTGCAGCGCAGCCAATCAACAAGCTTTTAAGCTGTGGGCACTTTGAAGCCATCACAGTCATGCCCAGCTACGCGCCCAAATGAAACACCTTCCTCTAGTGCACTGACGACAAGACGTTCTGCATCATTTTGTAGGCCCTAATACCACTGAATGAACATTGAGGCCAGAACAAGTAGAGGCGGTTTTAGATTGGATGGCTGACAGTGCCTCCAGTTCTTGCACATTGTCTTCCTCGCAGTCCCCTGCTTAAAGCGCAGAGAGGCAGCCCATGGGCATCTGTCTTCCACCTCAACCCCTTGCAAATCAGCCAAGCAGACTGAGCCCCAAGTGATGCAGCAGTCTCTTATGCTTTTTGATGACGCTGTTGGCGGGGGTTCCGTGGGCCATCCAACTAGCCCTGCCCCAGAAATGGAAGAGATTGAGTGGACTGATGCCTAACCACTTATGTTTGAGGATGAGGACATGGGGGAACCACCGCAGCACATCTCTGATGATGAAAACAAAACACACTTGTGAACTACTGCTGCCTTCTGCAACGTGCAGACCGGCAAGGAGGGCAGGGGTGAGGAGTGGGTGGAAGATGATGTGGAGGATGATGAGGTCCTAGACTCCACATGGGATAAAGGTCATCTGAGTGTGCCCACTGTGCCCCCATCAGCCCACTGTGCCCCCATCAGACCTCACATCAGCCCACTGTGCCCCCATCAGACCTCAGATAAGCCCATTGTGCCCCCATTAGAATAAAATAAAAAAGTCTCTTACCTCTCCTGCGCCGCGGCTTCGCTCCGGGTCTGGCGCTCCTGTGTCTTCTCCTCCTGGCGCTGCACTGTCACCTGACTGCGTCAGGTCAGAGTGCGCGCACTACGTCCTGACACTGTACGCGGTCAGGACAGTGCAGCGCGGACAGAGAAGAGAGAGGAGCGCCGGACCCGGAGCGGAGCCGCGATGCAGGAGAGGTAAGAGACTTTTTATTTTATCTGCCAAAAGTATCGCAAGAGAGCAAATCCTGGTACCGAATGGATACTGGTATAAAAGTATTGATTCAGTATCGAAATATCAATACCCACGACAACCCTAGTGCAGTCAGAGCCTGAAGCAAGGCATAAATGTTCTAAAGGTGCGCACAACCTACATGACCATGCATCTAAATGCAAAGCACGAGCTGCAGTGGAGTAGACACCTGAAGAACCATGAAAGATCTGAGGCTCCTCCTGCTCCCTCTTCTGCTGCGGTCTCGGTCTCTTCCACCGCTCTAGAGTGACAGGGCCACCTGGCTCCCTGCAAAGAGAGGATGTGACAGCACCACCACCAGCAGTGTTGCTGAGTATCTCCACACTGTCCCATGGAAGCGTTCAGCTATCCATCCCACAAACACTGGAGAGAAAGAGGAAGTACCCACCCAAGAGCTCTGACCCTGAATGCCAGCATTTCAAAATTCCTGGCCTTTGAAATGCTGCCATTCCATCTGGTAGAGACGGACACTTTTAAAAACTAATGACGGTGGCCGCCACTACTATTCCAGGTGGGCCATCCCTGCAGAAACACATGGTGGACAAAATCAGGTGTGCACTGCGCAACACCATCAGTGGCAAGGTCCACATAACCACTGATACGTGGACCAGTAAGCATGGGCAGGGACGTTTTATCTCCCTAACTGCCCACTGGGTAAATGTAGTGGCAGCTGGGCCTGAGGCAGAAAGCGGTTTGGTGCATGTCTTACCACCACCGAGGATTGCTGCACATTTCTCGTGCCTCCTACTCCTATTCCGCTTACTCCTCCACTACCTCCTCATCTGGTCAGTGTTACACCTGCACTACCAACTTCAGCACAGCCTGGTGGAAACGACAGCAGGCTGTTCTGAAACTCCTCTGGGCGGAAAAAACCGACACCGCGTGAGGGGACCGATCAGTGGTTGATGCCACTGAGCCTCAAGCCTGGCCTTCTGCCTTCCCTCTCACCGCCTCATATGCGACGTACCCACAAGGTGGAAACTCCACCTTGCACATGCTGGAGAGTCTGTGCAAGCAGCAGCCGGCGATAGTGGAGTTTTAACTTTTTATTATTTCCTGAACATGATAATGAGTGCTTCCATTTTGTCTGAGCTTTTATGAACAGCATTTTGTAAGCATTAAGAAAATTGCTTTACGTTTGCACCATGATCCATAGACACAATGGTCTGAACAGGGTCGGACTGGAGTACCTAGGGCCCACCAGAGGAAATAATTCTTGGGGCCCACCATAAAGAAATATCTGTGTTTGTTATCCCTGTACAGTGACATCACTGTGTTTATTATCCCTGTACAGTGACATCACTGTGTTTATTATCTCTGTACTGTGACATCACTGTGTTTATTATCCCAGTACTGTGACATCACTGTGTTTATTATCCCTGTACGGTGACATCACTGTGTTTATTATCTCTGTACTGTGAAATCACTGTGTTTATTATCCCTGTACGGTGACATCACTGTGTTTATTATCTCTGTACTGTGACATCACTGTGTTTGTTATCCCTGTACTGTGACATCACTGTGTTTGTTATCCCTGTACTGTGACATCACTGTGTTTGTTATCCCTGTACTGTGACATCACTGTGTTTATTATCCCTGTACAGTGACATCACTGTGTTTATTATCTCTGTACTGTGACATCACTGTGTTTATTATCCCAGTACTGTGACATCACTGTGTTTATTATCCCTGTACTGTGACATCACTGTGTTTATTATCCCTGTACAGTGACATCACTGTGTTTATTATCCCTGTACAGTGACATCACTGTGTTTATTATCTCTGTACGGTGACATCACTGTGTTTATTATCCCTGTACAGTGACATCGCTGTGTGTATTATCCCAGTGCAGGAAGAGGTAAGTGGCCTGTGTTTGTGTGTTTGTTTTCTATTTTTCAGGGTCGTGAATGCAGAAGACTACGCCGGATTCGGTGGACTACGTCGGACCAGCTTTTTTTTTTTTTTAATAAAATGGTCAAACAGGGGTCTGGGGGAGTGTTTATTTCAATAAAATGTTTTATACTTGTGTGTGTGTATTTTTTTTTACAATACTACAGTTTTAGTAATTAGGGCTATCTACAGACGGCCCTGATTACTAATACTGGGCTTAGTGCTTGCCGGTATGGCAGGCCAGCACTAACCCCAACATCTATTACCTCGGCACCCACCGCCACCAGGGGTGCCGGGAAGAGCCGGGTACCCGCAGGACCGGACCTTCTAAATTGAGGGTCTGGCTCTGGGGCGGCTGCAGGCTGGTACCATTAGGCTGGGAAGGGCCAATAACCGTGTCCCTTCCCACCCTGGTAGTGCCAGGCTGCTGCTGCTGGTTGTATCTGGCTGGCGAAGGAAAAAAGTGGGGGACCCCACGCCATTTTTTAACAAAAATAATTAAATAATTTTTTTTAAAAAATGGCGTGGGGTCCCCCCCTTTTTTCCTTCGCCAGCCAGATACAACCAGCAGCGGCAGCCTGGCACTAGCAGGGTGGGAAGGGACACGGTTATTGGCCCTTCCCAGCCTAATGGTACCAGCCTGCAGCTGCCCCAGAGCCAGACCCTCAATTTAGAAGGTCCGGTCCTGCGGGTACCCGGCTCTTCCCGGCACCCCTGGTGGTGGTGGGTGCCGAGGTAATAGATGTTGGGGTTAGTGCTGGCCTGCCATACCGGCAAGCACTAAGCCCAGTATTAGTAATCAGGGCCGTCTGTAGATAGCCGTAATTACTAAAACTGTAGTATTGTAAAAAAAAAAAATACACACAAGTATAAAACATTTTATTGAAAAAAACACTCCCCCAGACCCCTGTTTGAACATTTTATTAAAAAAAAAGAAAAGCTGGTCCGACGTAGTCCACCGAATCCGACGTAGTCCTCTGCATTCACGACCCTGAAAAATAGAAAACAAACACACAAACACAGACCACTTACCGCTTCCTGCACTGGGATAATACACACAGTGATGTCACTGTACAGGGATAATAAACACAGTGATGTCACAGTACAGGGATAATAAACACAGTGATGTCACTGTACAGGGATAATAAACACAGTGATGTCACAGTACAGAGATAATAAACACAGTGATGTCACCGTACAGGGATAATAAACACAGTGATGTCACAGTACAGGGATCAGCATCTCGTGCCCCCATCAGACCTCAGGTCGGCGTCTCGTGCCCCCATCAGACCTCAGGTCGGCGTCTCGTGCCCCCATCAGACCTCAGGTCGGCGTCTCGTGCCCCCATCAGACCTCAGGTCGGCGTCTCGTGCCCCCATCAGACCTCAGGTCGGCGTCTCGTGCCCCTATCAGACCTCAGGTTGGTGTCTTGTGCCCCCATCAGACCTTAGGTCGGCGTCTTGTGCCCCATCAGACCTCAGGTCGGCGTCTTGTGCCCCCATCAGACCTCAGGTTGGCGTCTTGTGCCCCCATCAGACCTCAGGTCGGCGTCTTGTGCCCCATCAGACCTCAGGTCAGCGTCTTGTGCCCCATCAGACCTCAGATCAGGGTCTCCCCCCCCCCCTCAGACCTCAGATCAGCCCACCCAGCCACTTAAAAAAAGCATACTTACCTGTCCTGCCGCGCTGCCATCAGGTTCCGCGCTCCACTGTCTTCCCTGCCGGCGCTGCGTCAGGTCATAGTGCGCGCCGGAAGGGAAGACAGTGGAGCATGGGAGCCGAGGACAGCGGCAGCGCGGCAGGACAGGTACGTATGCTTTTTTTAAGTGGTTGGGTGGCTTGGGGCCTCTGGTGGGCTAGTCCGACACTGGGTCTGAAGGGGACCTCACTGACTTCTATTGAAGAATTTTCTAGGCATAGTAAGATAGTTAGAAAGTTTGTTAGGCTTAAAAAATACATCCGTCCATCCAGTTCAGCCAGTTATCCTGCAAGATGACCCCGAGGAAGGCAAAAAAAAACCCCAGTGAGGCAGAAGCCAATTTTCCTCATTTAAAGAGGACCTTTCATGCTTTTTTTTTTACAGTAGCTAAATACCTTAACTCGTAGGGTACCCCCCGCTGATGCTGCCACCCGTGACCGTTCTTCAAAATAGCGCTCCTGCGCCCCGCTGCGGCCCCCTGTAGTTCGCCCGCTCAGTATGCTAATACTGAGCATCGGTACAGGGAGGAGGAGACGCCCGGGTTTCTCAATGGGCGTCTCCTTCTCCCTGGCTGTACCGCGATCCAATCACATCGGAGAGCGTCACAGCCAAGGAGTTTTTTTTCTCCCTGGCTGTGACGCTCTCCGATGTGATTGGATCGCGGCACAGCCAGGGAGAAGGAGACGCCCATTGAGAAACCCGGGCGTCTCCTCCTCCCTGTACTGATGCTCAGTATTAACATACTGAGTGGGAAAAATACATGGGGCCGCAGCGGGGCGCAGGAGCGCTATTGTCACGACAGGGAAACAAGGGATAGTGTGCCCTGTCTGAACCCCACCTCTTTCCCTGCCTACTTACAGTAGATGCCCTAGGCGACAAAACCGTAACTTGGTGACGGTCCCTATGCTGAGTACGTGCACAGGGTAGGGAAGGGAACACAGGGAAAGACGAACACAGACAGAAACAAACCCAATAGCAGAATCGTCAGCAAGCCAAGTCAAGAACAGGAGGTCACGTCAAATACCGAGGGGAATCACAAAAGCGTAGTCTAAGTCCAAAGCCAAAATCCAATATACCAATAATCCAAAAGCAAGGTCCAACACACAGCACTGATCTCAGAAGACTAATCACAGGCATCTGAGTGAGGCAGTTGCCATATTTAAATAGCCCGCCCAGGATCATGTGATGTGGCCAGCATCACATGACCTGAGGCGGAGCAAGCTGTCCAAACAATATGTAAAGTAGCCATGTGGTGTGATCAGCACCACATGGCTAAACCCAAACAGAGAATTAACTCATGAAGTGCTGGCTGACAAGACCAGCACTTCAATTTCCTATTGCTCGTCTCTAGGGGGGCGGAGAGGTCCGGCGACGTCGTGCAGAGGGAGCGCGACGCCGACCTCGCGTGACAGTACCCCCCCTTCACGAGGGGCCACCGGACCCTTACCAGCGGGAGCAGGCTTATCGGGATGCTGCAGATGGAACTTTCGGATGAGCGAGTCTGCATGCATCCTGGTCAACGGTACCCAAGACCTGTCCTCAGGACCGAACCCCTTCCAATGTACGAGGTACTGGAAGGAATTCCGGACCCTTCTCACATCCACAATTCTGGCAATCTCATGCTCCATTTGTCCTGCTACCTCAACCGGAGGCGGAGACTGTTCCTCAGGACCAACGGGAGCAACATAACGTTTGAGCAAGGACACATGAAAAACATTATGAACACGAAGGGAGTCGGGTAAACATAACCTAAAAGAAACCGGATTGATCACCTTGGTGATCCTGTAAGGACCAATGAAGCGAGGTGCAAAACTTATAGGATGGTACCCTCATGTTGAGATTTTTAGTCGATAACCATACCTTATCCCCAACCTTAAAATTCACACCCTTAGAACGTTTTCTATCAGCCTTAGCTTTTTGAACTCCTTGGGCCTTTTCCAGGTTCAACTGAACCTGTGCCCAAACTGTGCACAGTTCTTGAGAAAAATCATTGACCTCTGGGACAACCGACGCAGATGGGGAAAAGGAGCTAAAGCGTGGATGAAAACCCATATTGCAGAAAAACGGCGACATCCCAGAGGATGAATTAACACGATTATTAATTGCAAATTCAGCCAGAGACAGGAATCTGGCCCACACATGTTGGTTATCAGAAACATAACATCTAAGATATTGCTCAACGGATTGGTTAAGATGCTCAGTCTGACCATTGGTCTCCGGATGAAAGGCTGATGAAAAGGACAAAGAGATACCAATCTTATTACAGAACGCCCTCCAGAACCTAGACACAAACTGTACTCCCCTATCAGAAACGATATTCTCAGGAACACCATGTAGTTTGACAATATTATCAATGAACACGGACGCCAAGACCTTCGCAGAGGGTAATTTACACAAAGGAATAAAATGACACATTTTGCTGAATCTGTCAACCACCACAAATATCACGGTTTTACCCTCAGAGCACGGCAAGTCCGTGATAAAGTCCATGGACAGATGTGACCAAGGTCTACTAGGTATGGGTAAAGGATGTAACTCACCCATAGGTCGTGTCTTGGAATTCTTGGACCTGGCACAAGTGTTACACGCAGTTACAAAAGCCTGAACATCTCTGGAGATTGACGGCCACCAATACTGCCTAGAGACCAACTCCTTGGTGGCATTGATGCCAGGATGTCCACACAAAACAGAATTATGGCACTCACCCAGCAGTCGGAACCGCAAATGAGCCGGCACAAACAATTTGTCATTGGGGGTACCAATGGGAGCAAGATGTTGTCCTGCCGAGATTTCAGAAGCGAGGTCAGATGAGGTAGCGGCCACGATGATATCAGCTGGCAGGATGGGCTCAGGAGGGACGTCAGGAGGCTGATACGCCTGGAAACTTCGGGATAAGGCATCGGCCTTAACGTTCTTGCTCCCGGGTCTGAAGGTAACACAAAAATCAAAACGAGTAAAGAACAAAGCCCACCTCGCCTGTCTAGGATTCAATCGCTTAGCCGATTCTAGAAACATTAAATTCATATGATCCGTGAGGACCATAATGCGGTGAAATGCCCCTTCTAAAAAATGACGCCATTCCTCAAATGCCCACTTGATTGCAAGTAACTCCCTATTCCCAATATCATAATTCCTCTCGGCAGGAGAGAACTTGCGGGAGAAGAAGGCGCATGGCCTAAGATTAGTTAAGGTGGAAGACCCCTGGGACAGTACAGCCCCCACACCATCCTCAGACGCATCCACCGCAACTACAAAAGGCTTACTTTGATCAGGCTGGACCAACATAGGAGCATTAATAAAACACTGCTTTAACCTTTCAAAGGCCTCAATTGCTGCAGGGGGCCAATTGACCAGATCAGCCCCCTTGCGAGTCAAATCCGTAATGGGTTTAGCTACCACTGAAAAATTTTTGACAAATTTACGATAAAAATTAGCAAACCCCAGAAATCGCTGGAGCGCCTTCAAAGAGGAAGGTCGCACCCAATCCACAATGGCCTGTACTTTAACTGGGTCCATTTTGAAAGAAAAAGGGGTGAGAATGTATCCCAAAAAGGCCACTTCCTGAACACCAAAGGTACACTTTTCCCCTTTAACAAACAACTTGTTTTCACGCAACACCTCCAGCACTTGCCTGGTGTGAGATACGGGACTCTCCCAGTCTGCAGAAAAAATCAGGATGTCATCAATATAGACAATTACAAATTTCCCAATAAATGGTCTAAAAAATGTTCATTGACAAAGTTTTGGAAAATTGCCGGAGCGTTACTTAACCCAAAAGGCATTACCAAGTACTCATAATGACCCTCCGGGGTATTAAACGCAGTTTTCCATTCGTCCCCCTCACGAATCCTGATTAGGTTGTATGCCCCTTCAAATCCAGCTTGGTGAACCAACAGGCCCCCTGGACCTGATTCAGCAAGTCAGGAATAAGGGGCAACGGGTATCTGTTTTTAAACAGTGATTTT
>ONZH01017730.1:0-67893 GCA_900303285.1 Rhinella marina
TTTTTTTTTTTTTTTAGCGAACAGTTTTTTTTCAACTTACTGATGTTTTCCAGTCTCTGTTTGGAAACTTTCTATGACTTTTTTCGTACTGGGTGCATTTGGTATAAATATGCAGAGAGTTATTTATGGTTTAATCGCAGAACGATGCAAAGGGAAAGCGTCGTCTAAAGGAGAATCATTTACCTCAGATAATTCAACCAGCAACTATGGCCCCCAACAGCATTTCCGCGCCCCGTCCTCGTCCACGTCCTATTCCGCTAGCCCCCTCCGCATTTTATTTTTTTTTTGGTTACAATTTTTGCCTTCACAGCCGTGAAATAATTTTGCAAGAGAACGCACAGTACAGTTGCCAATTATAAGGCCTAATATTTTAGAGTTCAAGGTACACAGCCGTGTACTAACTTTTCAGACGGTGGGTATTAACACCAGGTATTTAAAGAATTTTGCAAGAGAACGCACAGTACAGTTGCCAATTATAAGGCCTAATATTTTAGTAGTATAATTATGTGGAGGCCCAAGAGGTGAGACCTCTTAAAGATTTTGTGGAGGCCCAAGAGCGTGAGACCTCTTAAAGATTTTGTGGAGGCCCAAGAGGTGAGACCTCTTAAGATTTTGTGGAGGCCCAAGAGGTGAGACCTCTTAAAGATTTTGTGGAGGCCCAAGAGGTGAGACCTCTTAAAGATTTTGTGGAGGCCCAAGAGGTGAGACCTCTTAAAGATTTTGTGGAGGCCCAAGAGGTGAGACCTCTTAAAAGATTTTGTGGAGGCCCAAGAGGTTGAGACCTCTTAAAGATTTTGTGGAGGCCCAAGAGGTGAGACCTCTTAAAGATTTTGTGGAGGCCCAAGAGGTGAGACCTCTTAAAGATTTTGTGGAGGCCCAAGAGGTGAGACGTATTAAAAATTATGTGGAGGCCCAAGAGGAGAGACGTGTTAAAAATTATGTGGAGGCCCAAGAGGTGAGACCTCTTAAAAATTATGTGGAGGCCCAAGAGGTGACACCTCTTAAAGATTTTGTGGAGGCCCAAGAGGTGACACCTCTTAAAGATTTTGTGGAGGCCCAAGAGGTAAGACCTCTGAAAGATTATGTGGAGGCCCAAGAGGTGAGACCTCTTAAAAATTATGTGGAGGCCCAAGAGGTGAGACCTCTTAAACATTTTGTGCAGGCCCAAGAGGTGAGACCTCTTAAAATTATGTGGAGGCCCAAGAGGTGAGACCTCTTAAAAATTATGCGGAGGCCCAAGAGGTGAGACCTCTTAAAAATTATGTGGAGGCCCAAGAGGTGAGACCTCTTAAAAATTATGTGGAGGCCCAAGAGGTGAGACCTCTTAAAAATTATGTGGAGGCCCAAGAGGTGAGACCTCTTAAAAATTATGTGGAGGCCCAAGAGGTGAGACCTCTTAAAAATTATGTGGAGGCCCAAGAGGAGAGCCATAAATATATATATATTTTTTTTTACGGAGCAATTCTACGGCGGTTAGGAGGAGGAGGAGGAGGTGGAGGAGGAAATGGCACTTCATACAGATGGCACTTCACTTTTGGCTGCTTTCCACGGTTGGAGAAGCAAAATCCGGGTCAATCCACTTGCTGTTCATTTTGATTAGCGTCAGCCTGTCGGCACTGTCGGTTGACAGGCGGCTGCGCTTATCGGTTATAATGCCCCCGGCTGCGCTGAACACCCTTTCTGATAGCACGCTGGCGGCAGGGCAGGCAAGCACCTCCAAGGCGTACAGGGACAGTTCCAGCCACGTGTCCAACTTGGAGACCCAGTAAGTGTAGGACGCCGAGGGATCGGGGAGGAC
This sequence comes from Rhinella marina, assembly GCA_900303285.1. Lineage (NCBI taxonomy): Eukaryota > Metazoa > Chordata > Amphibia > Anura > Bufonidae > Rhinella > Rhinella marina. Next base: position 1,799 of record ONZH01017730.1, read on the forward strand.
AGGGTTACGGTCTGCCAGGTTACTCCCGCAACATCCGCCGATACTTGTCCCTCCTGCTGATAGCGGGCCCCGCAGTGATGGAAGTTGCACGAGGGGGTGCCATGAACGTGTCCCACACCTTGGAGAGTGTTCCCCTGGTGGCTGTGGGCCTGATGGATGTTGTGGGACTCTGGGAGACCCTCTCCTCTCTGCCGCCAGCGATGGTGGGTGGGAAAATCTCCATCATGTTCTGCACGAGTTCCCTCTGGTATTCCAGCAATCGATTCGTCCTCTCCTCTACCGGAATAAAAAGAGGAGACGTTATCTTTATACCGGGGGTCCAGGAGTGCGAAAGACCCAGTACAGTTTGTTCTCCACTATCCGGACAACACGTGTGTCCCGGGAAAAGCAGCCCAGCATGAAGTCAGCCATGTGTTGCCAGACTCTGAATAGGCATGACCTCACTGCCCCCACCAGAAGGATCACTTGCCATTTCCTCCTCTTCCTCTTCCGCCTCCTCTCCGCCCCATCCGCGCTGAACCAATGGGACGCACACAGCCTGACTGCTACCCTCGCCGCCAGCATCCTCCTCCTCTTCCACAGCACCTCCACGTCGTCCTCCTCCTCATCCTCCTCCCTCCTGCAACTGCCACCGTGAAGCAGACAAAAGTGTGGTCTGACTGTGTAGCTCCGTTGCGTCTCCTCCTACCCCCGTCTCCTCTGCGTGCAATGCGTTCTCCCTTATTGCGATGAGCGATTCTTTAAGGACGCCTAGGAGCGGAATGGTTACGCTCACTATAGCGTCCTCGCTGCTGACCTTCTTGGTGGACTCCTCAAAGATACGCAGTACATCGCATATGTCTGCCATCCATGGCCACTCGTGGTTGGCAAACTGAGGGAGCTGAGTTGGAGGCACGCGTGGATTCATTATCTGGTACTCCATCAATGCTCTCTGCTGCTCACACACCCTGGCCAACATGGAATAGGTGGAATTCCAGCGAGTCGGCAGGTCGCACAACAGCCGATGTTCAGGCAAATGGAGGCGTTGCTGGAGTTTTTTTAAGCTAGCAGCAGCTACAGTTGACTTCCGAAAGTGAGCGCACAAGCGCCGCACTTTCACCAGTAGCTCTGCCAGGTTGGGGTAAGTCTTCAGAAATTTTTGGACTACCAGATTAAAAACGTGGGCCAGGCATGGTACGTGATTGAGTTCGGCAAGCTCCAGAGCCGCCACCAGGTTACGGCCGTTATCGCACACGACCATGCCTGGTCCTAGCTGCAGCGGCGACAGCCACATCTCCGTCTGCTGCAATATGGCGTCCCTCACCTCTGGGGCGCTGTGCTTTCCTGTCGCCCAAGCTGATGAGCTTTAGCACCGCCTGCTGACGTCTCCCCGCGCCAGTGCTGCAACGCTTCCAGCTAGCGGCTGAGGGAGATGTTAAGGCACAGGAGGAGGAGGAGGAGGAGGAGGAGGGGGGTTTATCAGAACCCATGCTGGCAATCTTGGGCGGGGGTGGTAGGTAGGCCGTCTCTGTTTGCGACCCCGTCCCCGCCTCCACTACATTCACCCAGTGTGCCGTCAGAGAAATGTATCGTCCCTGGCCGCAAGCGCTTGTCCATGAGTCGGTGGTCAAGTGGACCTTTGCGCTGACTGCGTACCTCAGGGCCCGCCTGATGTTACGCGACACGTGCTGGTGCAGGGCGGGGACGGCACTCCGGGAAAAGTAGTGGCGGCTAGGGACGGAATAGCGAGGTGCGGCAGCCGCCATCAGGTCGCGGAAGGCCTGCGTCTCCACAAGCCTAAACGGCAACATCTCCAGGGCCAGCAGTTTGGAGATGTGGCAGTTTAAGGCTTGGGCTTGGGGGTGACTCGAGGCGTACTTCCGCCTGCGGTCGAACGCCTGCGAGATGGACAGTTGTTGGGACGAGGAGTGTGAAGGTGCAGGCGAAGAGGCGGGGGAAGGGGCGGGGGAAGGGGAGGCTGAAGGAGAAGGCCCCAAAGTAGCAGAGGCAGAGGCAGAGGCAGATGTGGAGGTGTCCTGGCTGGAGGTCTGGACCGCAGTGGCAGCACACAACAAAGGGGAAGAGGCAGTGGCAGCAAGACCGGGCGCAGTTTGTATTGCGTTTGCTCTCTCCCACTCAGCCCAGTGCTTGAATTCCAAGTGACGCCGCATGCCTGAGGTGGTCAGATTGCTCTTCTCAGAGCCCCTACTCAGTTTTGAGTGGCAGAGTGTGCAAACCGCGCTCAGTTTGTCATCCGCACAAACATTAAAATATCTCCACACCACAGAAGTACGAGGCCTCGATGGGGGAGCTTCGCACGACTGGCCGCTGGCGGGAACAGCTTCGGCCCTGCTGGCTGTGGCCTCACTTCTCTGTCTGAACTGTCCTCTGCCTGTGGCCATCCCTCTGCCTGTGGACATCCCTCTGCCTGTGGACATGCCTCTGCCTGTGGACATGCCTCTGCCTGTGGACATCCCTCTGCCTGTGGACATCCCTCTGCCTCTTGCTGCCTTTTTCGGTGCTGCGCAGACCACCACCTCTCCACTGCTTTCCTCGCTGGACATCACCCCTGGCCAAGTGGGGTCGGTCATTTCGTCATCCACCACCTCCTCTTCCTCACTCTGCTCCTCCTCCTGCCCACTGGACATTCCAACAGCCTCCCTTGATGGCAACTGCGTCTCATCATCATCATCGCTCATGATAACAGATGCTGGCTCAGGGTCCACATCAGCAGGAGATGGCGAAAACTCCAGTGTTTGGGCATCACTACAAACAAATTCCTCTGCTAGCTCCTGGGATTCTTCCGGCACATTTGAAAAAGGACCCGAAAAGAGCTCCTGGGAGGGGTCAAGGGTGGGATGACTCTGTTGGCCAGGTGTGGAGGAAGGAGGATCAGAGTGAGACTGTGTGGATGACTGGCTGGTGGACAACTGTGTGGAAGCGCTATCGGCTATCCATTGCACCACCTGTTTCAACCTGCTCAGGCCTCAACAGCGGTGTAACCCGCCCCCTGCTTAACTGTCCCATAAAGGCAGGGATTCTGGATGAGCGGGATCCTGGCTGATCCTCACCAGCACACATTGTATCCCCACTGGCTTCAACAAGGCCCCCAACAGCATTTCCGCGCCCCCGTCCTCGTCCACGTCCACGTCCTATTCCGCTAGCCCCCCTCCGCATTTTATTTTTTTTTTGTTGCAAATACAATATTTGGGTATATAATTAGGTATGTGAAATAATTTAGCAAGAGAACGCACAGTACAGTGGCCTATTAAAAGGCCTAGATATTGTATATTTCAAAGTACACAGCCGTGTAGTAACAGAACAGACGGTGGGTATTTACACCAGGTATGTGAGATAATTTAACAAGAGAACGCACAGTACAGTGGCCTATTAAAAATGCCTAGATATTGTATATTTCAAAGTACACAGCCGTGTAGTAACTGAACAGACGGTGGGTATTTACACCAGGTATGTGAGATAATTTAACAAGAGAACGCACAGTACAGTGGCCTATTAAATGGCCTAGATATTGTATATTTCAAAGTACACAGCCGTGTAGTAACTGAACAGACGGTGGGTATTTACACCAGGTATGTGAGATAATTTAGCAAGAGAACGCACAGTACAGTGGCCAATTAAATGGCCTAGATATTGTATATTTCAAGGTACACAGCCGTGTACTAACTGAACAGACGGTGGGTATTTACACCTGGTATACAAAAAGGGTATTGCAGGCACACAGAACCCAGAACACTAGAGCCAAATAAACTGTATTTAAAAAAATAAAATAAAATTCACAGCCGTATACTGCCAGATCAGATGGTGCATATACACACTAGTTATATAACAGGGTTGTTCAGCCTAAAAGAACGCTGAACAGTAGTGCCAAATATAGTTTGGTATGTAGCAGAGCACCTAATACACCACTAATGCCTCTCTCTGTCCCTACTCCAGCAGCTATCCCTGAATACAGCAGCCGTTCTCTGTAAAGTCTATATTGTAGTAAAGCTATCACTGAAGTCCACTGTAGTAGCCCTGATAAGGGCTTTTAATCACGCTCCTGCCTGTCCAACAGCTAAAACCTATCTGTCCCTTCTCCAGCCTCTGTCCCTGACTAAGTTCACGCAGCATATGCGTACGAGCAGGAAGAGCTGAGTTTTTAATATTCGAGGTCACATGGTTTTTCCAGCCAATCCATGTAGACGCTGTTTTCGCGCTGCCAGCGTGCTCAGCGTGCCTGTCATACCCCCCCTGCATGTTGATTGGTGGAAAAAGAGCGCCAGGGAAGGTGGGAGGGGAAACGAATTCTAAGTGCGCCATCGCCGTTATACTCGATTGAAATCGAGTATGCCGAATATCGTAGTATTCGATCGAATACCGGCTCGATCGAACACTACTCGCTCATCTCTACTGCCTAACCAACAACTAAATTCAGGCCCTAACACTCTCCCTGACAGACAGCAGCTCTCTCCCTAATCTCATGCAGACGGCGTATGACGCGAGCAGCGCGGGACCAGATTCTTATATTCCCAGTTCATCTGATCTGGCCAGCCAATCCCTGCTATCGACTTGTAGGGGCCCCACGTGATGCTAGGAGGTACCAAAGACTCTCCTGCATGTTGATTGGCTGAAAAAAGGAGGCTAACATGCAGGAAGAGGAAGTTGCCATTTCCTCGAGGATCGCGATATGCTCGTCCGAGTAGCGAGCATATGCAAATACCCTAATACTCGAACGAGCACCAAGCTCGGACAAGCATGTTCGCTCATCTCTAGTTATTATTATAACCGTATATAATAATTGTTCATATTAATAATTTCATTCTCGTAGCATTCAGAATCTAGTAGGAGCTATATAAGTGCTATAAAGAGTCAAATGAAAAACTATGGGGGTCATTTAGAACTCTCTTAGTTGCCCAAAGCAACCAATCAGATTCCTCCTCTTATTCTCCAAAAGAGCTTTTCAAAATCAAAGGTGGAATCTGATAGGTTGCTATGGGCAACTAAGCCAGTTCTACTTTACACCAGTTTGATAAATTACCCCTATATCTTTTTCTTGTTACATTCCTATGTATTGTTCATCATACCCAAGAAAGAAATACAATGTAATCTGCTGTTTATGGGTATGATCACACATGGCCAATGGTGGTCTTTACTTCCAAATGCCTGTAGCCTCAGAGATCAGGAGGACCCCTGCTAGGCCAATACATCCACTGTCAGGGCCACCAAATCAAGCAATATAATCATATGTATCATCATCATCATCAGGACATGAAAACATGTAAATACTGTGGTGGGACACAGGAGATGATGGCTCCCTGTGCCACTATTCACTCTTATGGACCCTGGGCCACATGTATCACAATTATATCATAGTGTCCACCTGCACTGGGATGGAGGCCTGTGGCCTTCACCGATTCACAGATGGCAGCATGGAATGGTAGTCAGATGAGTATTTTAATTTCCTTTCTTTGCCACTTTGGGGAAGCATACTATAGGGTCACGATAGGAGGCATTATTACTACTGGGGGAACTACAAGGGGAAATATTATTACTGGGGACAATATTGGGAGATTTATTATTACTAGGGGACTCTATACAGGGGTTTTATTGATACAGGGGGGCACTATAAGGGCATTAAAGTGGTTGTGCAAAAATGGAAGGGTTTAGGCAAATCCCCTCACATGCACTTGGCCGGACCTGTAAAATGAAGATTGCGTGCCTACTTCCTGGCGCTGGCTCCCCGCTCCTTCTCCTCCCAGCCTAAAATGCTCCACTACGGTCCCTCACTATAGACATCTGGGTTGACGCCACCTGCAGCCAATCCCCATCAAATGACCATTTGTCATGATGTAAGGGATCACAATGCAGCATCACAGGCCAGGAGAAGAAGGAGGAGGAAGCAGGTAAGTGAGCATCTATTTACAGGTCCTGCAAAGTGATGGGGGGGGGGGGGTTACCACATTCTTGTGCAGCCACTATAATTAGTGTTGAGTGAATCAAAGCCAAATTTCCTTGGGGTTTGTGGTAACGAATCAATTTTTCCTGAAATGGTGGTAAAAAACACAAAAATACATGCTCGCCTCATCCATTTGCTCGCAGAGAGGCCATTGCAGCCATCTTTATTGAAGAAAAGGCACCAAATCACGTTCATGCTGACGTGTGCTGTCACCACATCACAGCCCCAGCCATTATGATGATGTAGTGAGATTTGGTGCATTTTCTTCCATCAAGATGGCTGCGACTGCCTCTCTGAGAGCAAATGGATGAGGTGACTATGTATTTTTTGTTTTAAACCTCTGATTAACCCCTGAAAGGCCTCAATTTGACTGTCAGATGCTGCAATCAGAGTTGAAGGTGGCATCTGTGTGATTCAATGTTGGGGGTAGCGCGATCGCCATTCTCTGTCATAGCACCAGCTACGTACAATGGAATGCGATTCGTAAAGTAATTTGTAACAAATCAAATTTCTTTGTAAACTTTGACCAAGCAGCCAGATCTAATTTTTGATAACTTTGCTTATCTTTAATGGTAATGTCTGTAAAGCTTTGCGGAATATGTCAGAGCTATATAAATCAGATAAATAAATATTATTAGTGGGAACAATATAGTTTATTATTATTGGGGACACTATAGGGGGCTTTATTATTACTGAGGGAACTATAGGGGCAATATTATTACTGGGGATACCATATGGGGCTTTATTATTACTGGAGGAACTATAGAGGGGCCTTATTACTATGGGGCACTATGATTTGGTGCATAAATTTCTATATCCGTAATTTTTTCCATAGATTCGTTGGGATAGTTTCTGCAGCATATCATCCATAGTTTTCTGCAAATCCCATTCACATGATTGGAACAGAAATTTCTACAACAAATCAGCATTAGGGATGAGCGAACTTTTGAAAAGTTCGGTTCGGTTCGCTTCAGCGAACTTTAGTGAATTTCGGATTCGTACGAACCGAACCTAAAACGAACCTTGCTATAATGGCTGAATAATTGCTGCTACAATAATGGGAGTCTGATAGGGTATAGTTTCGTTTACTTGCAGTTGCTATTACAATGAAAAAAGTGGAAAAAATCCAAGTGACTTCAACAACGGCGACACAAAATATACGCATATTTGAGAATTTACACTAATGCGTACGCTAATGCGAACATTCCCGCACAAATAACGAACATACAGTGTAGCGTTGTTAAAGGTACGCTACTTAACTGAATATGTACGCATTAGCGTACGCATACACTGCGTCTGCGAACATTCCTACTCAAGTAACGAACATACAGTCTAGCGTTGTCAAAGGTACGCCACTTAACTGAATATGTACGCATTAGCGTACGCATATACTGCGTCTGCGAACATTCCTACTCAAGTAACGAACGTACAGTCTAGCGTTGTCAAAGGTACGCTACTTAACTGAATATGTACACATTAGCGTACATTCTCAATAAATATGCGTATATTTTGCGTCGCCGTTATTTTAACCAGATTCGTCACGAACTTTCTGAAAATTCGGTTCGATGACGAACCGAACTTTTGGGAAAGTTCGTAACGAATCTGGTTCGTTACGGTTCGGTTCGCTCATCCCTAATCAGCATAATCTGAACATATCCTGGTAAGACCAGAAAGCAGAAGTCTTATCGGAGATAGCCAGTAAGAGATTTTTTCAACACTGACAACCATTTTCATTTGAAGGCCACCACGTCTCAAGACTATCGGAAAACAGCTGAAGAGATATGGTCACTATGCTCCAACAGCCAGCAGAGCAGAAACTTACCACACTGTTACATAGGTCATTCAAATCAAAGTCCATGTCCATGTAATAAACAGATTGACTGGGTCTGCCAGAGCGAGAGCAACTTTTTGTCAGCAGCTCCTAATAAAGCTAATGCTGTTTACTACTTGACTCCCACCTCATTTTTTTATACTCATATCCGTATTTAATAGCATTACCAGTAAAATTAATTTACCTATCGCTCCCATATATATAGTCTATTTATGTAGCTTTATGGAGCTGATCTGGCCTGCAAGGGGGATTGTACACATCATTTAATGAGCGTTTACATCAAATTTCTTTATCAGCTGCTTTTGTACAGCCCATAACCAACTTTAGAAGTCTTGTCTTTTGCATCATCTTTCTTACTATGAACATTTTGTTTCTGCTCTTGCTATAGTGTAATGTTACATGTTACATCCAAGATGCAATCCTGATGATTTTCAGTAAGGGTTGTTGGTTACATATATGAGGTAAGGGATTTTTTGTGTGTTCACACATGGAAAAATTTGTTGCAGACATTTTTGGAAATGATCTACATGTGACAGGAGTTAAATTCCAGTCACAAGCATTAAAATCAAAGATTTTAGTGAACACCTTTTTTGCGTTAAATCTGTGACTTTTCCCAGCTTTGACTTTCTCCACTTTTTGCCATGCAGCTGTGCAAAGCCACGCCCCTTCCGCTAATCCACATCCCTCAAAAAGTCGCAAATGATGGTGCACACATACTGTGTGCCATAATGTGCAACTTTTTACCGCCACAGTTGATAAATGTCCTTGATAAATGTCATTCCATTTATTTAAACCATCACTGTGACCAGAGAGGGAAGGGGGTTTAGTGACTTAATAAGATCATCACACATGATAGTGATACATGCAGTGCTCTTCTGTCGACATTTTTATGTTATCAAGAGAACCATAGAGCTGGCATACTGCTATTTCAATTCTACACCTACTATTATAATGGGGATCACCTTTAGAGCATCAGTAAACTGACGGTGGATTACCTATCTATGTAGGAGATTTCATTTGTGTTGAGCGCCACAGAAGGATAATATTTTGTATTTAATTTTCAATTGTATAGTTGTGACAAAATGAAAACAAAAATTAAAAAAAAATTATACTTTCTGTTGGAAGTGTCATTTAAATGCTAATGGAAATTTGCCTAAACTTTTACACAACTTTGTACTCTTTTGTATTAGAATTGTCCTATTTTTTGTTGATTTGTCAGGATTATTTAGAATTTAGATTGAGCAATCCTGATGGGAGACTTTGGAGTAAAAATTACAAAATATACAGATAGATATAGCGTACCACAGGTCATCAAAAAGTTTAGTAGCCTGTTTTAAGCCATCCATACATAGTGTAACTGAAAAGTTTTGGGCAGTTATATATCCTTCTTCAGGATGTGGTAGCAATGTGTTACTGGTCTGCTGGCTATGTGTGTCCTACCTCTCTTATTGAAGATCATTGTATGTACAAAATATGGAAAAGGGACCAATGAGATGTACTGTACACAAAGCATTGTCCACCCCCAATGTGTCTACAATTTTGAAAATGTACATGGTAAAGAATCTGTAAAGTATCCTTTATAAACAATTCTCAGTTACCTTAAAGGTTATGCAAACCTTCAGGGGTAATCTTTTTTATGACTGCACTTGACTGCTTATTTTGGCCAATAAAAAAATAATGTTTTTTAAATTGTTCTATATTTAGCTGTTCTGTCAAAAATGGTTAAAGGGAGCATTTCACCTGTTTTTTTACCAATATAACTGAGAGCACTGCCCCACAGAAGATTGCAGACACATCCCAGATAAACCTGTGTACACTGTGTGTCTGTATTACATGTCCAGGAAAAGAACTTTTATTCTGCAAGAAAACAGCTCCCAAGAGCCCAGCTCTGCTGCTGCAAACCAGACTAAAGAGGGGAGGTTTAGCTGCTCATATCTTGGGATTGGTAGCAGATAGAAAAATTCCAAGCTTTCAAATTATACCAAAATCACGACATTATATCCAGTATATCAGAAGATATAGCTGTTAGAAATAGAGTCGAGAGAGAAAGCTGTTTTTACTTTCATTTTCAGCTGGGCACTTGGGAGCTGTTTTCCTGCAGAATAAAAGTGCTTTTTCTGAACATGCAATACAGGCTCACAGTGCACATAGGTATGCCTGGGATGTGTATGCAATCTTCTGTTTGGCACTGCTGTTAGTTATATAGGTGAAAAACAGGTGAAAGACTCCCTTTAAGGCTAGTTTCACATGAACATTGTGTTTTGCGGTCCGCAAATTATGGATCCGCAAAAAAAACGGATGGCGTCCGTGTGCATTCTGTACTTTGTGGAACGGAACAGATGGCCCCTAATAGAACAGTACTATTCTTGTCCGTAATATGGACAAGAATAGGACGTTCTATTTTTCTTTTGTGGGCTACGGAACGGACATACGGATGCGGACAGCACATGATGTGATGTCCGCATTTTTTGCGGACCCATAGAAATGAATGTGTCTGCATCCTATCCGCAAAAAATGAGGATCAGAGCCCGCAAAAAATACTGTCATGTGAAAGAGTCATCACTGTTTTTCTAGCTGTGCGAATCATACTTTGCGCATGTCATCTAATAAACCTTATCTCCAAATTACTAAACGGTCATAAACACCTATTTGAGCCACAATCTTATCAATAAGATAATAATTGAGCTACAATGAGTGTTTATAAGGTCAAAGATCACAGATAAGGATCCGCCTAACAGAACAGAGTGAAAATTCAAATCATGCTACTAGAAAAACTCAAGGTTGCACAAAGACAGTGGTTTGCATTTTTTTTTTATAATTACCAATTGAATAAATGATTTTTAGGTCAAAATGAGTACAATGCAATACTAAAAAAAATTGCCCCAGAGGTATACATAGCCTTTTAAAGGGTTTCTGTCACCAGTTTTGGGCATATAAAACAGGATGACATTTGCAATGTGCAAATGTCACCTGATGCCCAAACTGGTGATCATTTTTTTACTGGTGCCCCCGTTTTTGAAATAAATCAACTTTTGTTGTATGCAAATGAAGCTTACTAGGTGCAAGGGGCGGTAACCCTGCACCTAGTAAGCGCCGTTTCCCTACCTTTATTCACGCCCCCTTTGTTGTGATGGACAGGGCCAGGCAGCTCGCTCTATCTGCTCCTGGCCCTGTCCGTGCTGAAAATCCCGCGCCTGCGCCGTTCGGACTTCATTCGGCGCAGGCGCAGTGAGTGCCGATTGCTGCCGGGCTCCCGGCTTCCTCACTGCGCCTGCGCCGATGACGTCACAGAACACCCAGAAGAGAAGGCGGCGCAGGCGCAGTGAGGAAGCCGGGAGCCCGGCAGCAATCGGCACTCACTGCGCCTGCGCCGAATGAAGTCCGAACGGCGCAGGCGCGGGATTTTCAGCACGGACAGGGCCAGGAGCAGATAGAGCAAGCTGCCTGGCCCTGTCCATCACAACAAAGGGGGCGTGAATAAAGGTAGGGAAACGGCGCTTACTAGGTGCAGGGTTACCGCCCCTTGCACCTAGTAAGCTTCATTTGCATACGACAAAAGTTGATTTATTTCAAAAACGGGGGCACCAGTAAAAAAATGATCACCAGTTTGGGCATCAGGTGACATTTGCACATTGCAAATGTCATCCTGTTTTATATGCCCAAAACTGGTGACAGAAACCCTTTAAGTTCTGTACATGAAGGGACCCCAGGTAAACTTTAACTCTAATTTAGCCAAAACTAAATTGTATTTTGTTTTCTAGTTTTATCTTACAAAGATGAGATAACAAAGAACAGAAACCAGTGATTAACCATGGGCTCTTCCTGAGAGAACTACAACAAGACAGATGAATAATAGTGAACATGGTTTCATAAAATACAGGGGTGATTTTACAGCATGATTAAATGACGTTAAGAATGGTTTTCTTATTATTCGTCTGTTGAGGGGAATTAGTTCAAAAGCATGTGCATAAACATCTCATGTGGTTTGAATGTGTTTCTACTATAGGCATTGTTCTCTTTTCTTAGTTTTAGCATAAGCTAGAGGAAAATAATTGATTTTGATTATAAGAGTTGAAAAGCTCTGAGCTTAGGATGCCAAATCAATACAAAGGATAATGAACCATTGTTATATTTTGTGAAAAAAGACAATAAAGGGAAAAAAAACTTTGTACTTTTATACATAAATAATAAAAGATAAACCTTCTGAAGTAGATAGGATCATCAATATAAAAAAGCTCACAAGAACTATAAAGTTGCAAAGTATGTTGTTCAAGAACACAGCAATGAATGAATAATAAAACAATATAATACAATGTGAACTCACTCTGTAATATTAAATGAGTTGGGATTTTATGGTATCTGCTAGTGCTGCACGAATTAAAGCATCCGAAGTGGAATTCGATCTAAAGTTTAGAAAAAACGTGATTCACCATGAAGCAAATACATTTTTCCTAAAATGGTGGCTGAAAAAAAATAAAATAAAAAAAAAAATAAATATATATATATATATATATATATATATATATTCACCTCATCCACTTAATCACGGAGGCCGTCTGCTCCCATCTTGATTGAAGAAAACCAGCCAAAGGACCTGCGACAAGCATGAAGATATCACCACATGATCAAGCTGGCAGTGCGCAGGGGTGCACCACCAATGAGGCAAGTGCCTCAGATAGCACCAGGTACGGGCAAGAGGGGGGCAGCCGAAGGGCCATAGGTTGAAGGGAAGGGGTTAGCTTAAGAAATTGGCATTGGGGAGGGAGGGGCGCCATTTCAGTTTTTGCCTCAGGCAGCAGAAAGACTAGGTGCACCCCTGGGCGCGTGGTGATGTCATCAGTGTGGTCACCACAAGCTTTTAAGTGGTTTCTGCAAAACAGCCATGATGACCTCTTTGCATGAAAATGTCTGAGGTAAGTATATATAGGAAAAATAGATTTGTTATCACGAATCAAGGTGAAATACGGCTTCGCGGCAAATCAAATTTTTCCTGAAATTGGGATCAAAGTCAATTTGTTTGGCTTTGATTCACTCAACACTAACAGAATGTATTCCAAAAATATGTCTAGGACATATGCAGCTGTATACCACACAGTTCCACTTGCATACTTTGCTCATTGACAAAAAATGTTAAAAAAAAAACAGACAAAAAAAAAAAACTTTGCCAAATCTCAAGTCATTTGTATAGATGCATTCTGCATGCTTTCTTTGAGAATATCCGAATGCTAATGTGAGCAGAGCCTAGAAGTAACAAAGCAGACATAGAACAAGGATATATTTTTATATTTACATGCCATAAATTGTTTGCAAGTATTTCTACAATTGAAATCAATCTCAGTCAACTCAGAAGGGTCATTTTGGCAGGAAGCACATGGGTTTTCAGATGAATGGGTGATTATTCTCTTTGGTGATGTTTTTCACAGTCAGATCTCTTCTATATAATAATGGACCCTTAAGCAAGCATTACATAACGGAATTGTGTGATCCCCAGCATAAAAAATGGCATATCGCTGGAGCTCACTATACAAATTCAGTAAAAAGCAGGTACTAATTCTGCAACGGAGCTGAGAAATTATTATTAGACCACTCCGCCCAACTAAATATGGCCTAGTCCTAGACCACTTAATATTGATATGTATTTAAAATATCATTTTGTGGTTGATTATTAGTGTTCAGTGAATTGTATAGGCTCCGCGGAGGACTTTGCGAACTTGAGGCAAATATTGCAAGACTTGCTTCGCCTTTTGTCATTAAACCGGATGACATAAAAATACCATAAGTTGAGAATTATTGAGTATAATACTACGAAAGCATGAAAACATGATTAAATCCCATGTTATCTAGAGAAGTCTAGTTAAAATAATAAATTTTCAGAGACACTTGGATGATTGAGTTTTATAGAATATTTTTGATCTAAAAGTTTTGCTTTCTTAAGTTTAAATATTAAAACTAAATACTATATTATACTGATGAGTGTGCAGTTAAAGGCTATGGACACTTTCGGGGCATTTTTTTTTATAATTGCATTTTACTCATTTTTTTCATTTGGTCTTTATTAAAAGTGTTCAGCCATTTAAGAGATAAAACGTTGTGCAGGGTATCACTTCTCAGTGCCGTCAGCTGATGGCTCATGTGAAGCTTTATCTCTGACCTCCTGACCACTCCTGACTCTGACCTCCTGACTTTTTGTCGCATGTGCGGCGAGTGTCATGGCCGGCAAGTCTCTGCTGTTTTAAACAGCAGAAACCTGCCGCTACTTACCAATATCAACGATTGGTAACTAAAAGAATTAGATGCCGTGATCAAGTGATATCACGGCATCTAATAGCTCTAAAACCCGGGAGTGCACGCTTCCAGGTGTCCTACAGATGCCCCGTGTGGCCAATCGGGGCATCTGCACTCTATATGAACGCTGTAAGCCTTGCTGATAAGGCTTACAGCGTTCATGCTGAGATTCTTATATTGGCCACAAGATGGCAGGCCAGGATAAGAAAAGAGAAAACCTGGCATTAAATTGCATGTAAAAAAAATTCCTGATAGTTAAAAATTAAAAATTAAAAAAATATATGTATAAGTTCATATATGATGCTTAAAATAATCATAAAAAATAAAAAAAATGTTAAAAATATACAAAAAATGAAAAAATATAAAACTTTAAATCACCCCCTTTCTGTATAATTAAAAAATAAATACTTAAAAAACAATAAATATAAACATCATGAGTATCACCGCGACCGAAAACGCCAATACTTTTAAAATATATTTTTAAAAAATCAATACGGCAAATTGCGTAACGGAAAAAAGGGTCAAAATGGCCCTGATTTGCCACTTTTTCATTACTTCTCTTACCCAAAAAAAGTAATAAAATGTGATCAAAAAGTCACGCACACTCCAAAATGGTATAACTAAAACCTGTCCCGCAAAAAATGAGCCCCTAAACAGCTCAGTGGATATAATTATAAAAAAGTTTTGGGGGTTAGAATATGACGATGTAAGAAAAAAAAATATTTTTTCAAACTTTAAATTTCTTTTTACACTATTTAAACATAATAAACCTATACATATGGGGTATCGTTGTAATCGTACTGACCCAGAGAATGAAGGGAATTGGTCAGTTTTGCCACAAACAGAACGCCGTGGGGAAAAAAACGTAAAACAGTGGAGGAATTGCGTTGTTTTTTTCCAATTCCAAATTTTTACTGCTTCCCACTACATTTTTTGTCCCGCAAAAAATAAGCCCTCATACAGCTCTGTGAATGAATATTAAAAAAAGTTATGGCTCACGGAAAATAGGGTAGAAAAATGAAAACTCAAAACCGAAAAAAAACCTCAGGTATCCAAAGTGTTAAGCCATATTCTTATCAGTTTCAAGAGTTTAGCACCTTAAGTACTTCAAAAGTTGTTCTCTATTACCATATTTTTCGTCCCATAAGACACCCCCTTCCCCCAAAAAATGTTCCAGCATCTTATGGGATGAATACTAAGGAGTGATTCCATTATGGAAGCTCTCCTTAGCACCAAAGGGCCAGAAAGCAGTGAAGGCTCTATATTCACTGCTTTCTGGTCCTCGGATGTTGGCTATGCTGTGGCTACACAGAGTGTGAGGGCGCTCTGTGACCTTGTGCAGTGCACATCGGTTAACAGCACAGCTGATAGCAGGAAGAGCAGAAGGAGCTCTGGAGATGAGGAGCGGTGGCGTCCTGAACAAGAGAGGTACGTGTTTTTTTATTTAATTTTATGTGACATGAGTCATGGTGGCTGATGAGGGGCATGGGGGCTGATTAAAAGATTATGGCGTCTGATGCATGGGGCTGATCTGAGGTCTGATTGGTGGTCATTCATATTGGGGTCTGAGCTGAGGTCTGATTGGCGGGTCTGATCTGAAGTCTTATTGAGGTCTTATTATCATTGGGGGTCTGATTGGTGGTATTACCTGAGATCTAATAAAAAATATATTTTTTTTATTGTCCTCCTCTAAAACCTAGGTATGTCTTATGGGCTGGTGCGTCCTATAGGGTGAAAAATACAATATATGTCCAAACAGAAAGATTAAAAATCAATTATTAAATTACCTAGAGTCCATTTACTACCCAAACATGCCAAGAGGCGGCCAGACTAAAATTTAAAAAATAATTATATAATTTTAGTCTGGCCGCCTCATAATTTTAGTCTTGCCGTGCTGTGGCCAGAACTCTGGCCCGCCCCCATTATAGTGAATGGGAACAGAGCTTATTTTCTGCCCCAGACATGCACTAGTGGCAGCAAGGATCCGTCGGAACAGCCTGCCGGACACCACTGCCACTAGTGTGAAAGCCTTAGTTATCTTTTTTCTAAACTAAATAAAGCTAATTTTGATAATCTTTCTGGGTACTGTAGTCCGTTCCAGTTATTACTTTAGTTTTCCTTCTCTGAACCCTCTTCAGCTCTGCTATGTCTGTCTTGTTCACAGAAGCCCAGAACTGTACCCAGTACTCCATGTGTGGTCTGACTAGTGATTTGTAAAGTGGCAGGACTATGTTCTCATCATGGAAATCTATGCCCCTTTTGATACAACCCATTATCTTATTGGCCTTGGCAGCAGCTGCCTGACACTGGTTTCTACAGTTTAGTTTGCTGTTCACTAAAATTCCTAGGTCCTTTTCCATGTCAGCGTTAGTCAGTGTTTTACCTTTTAGTATGTACGGGTAACTTAAATTATTCATAACCTTACATTTGTCATTGTTAAACCTCATCTGCTCAAGCCTCCAATCTATCCAGATCCATCTATATCAGTATACTGTCCTAGTCCGTGTTTACACAAGTTAGTATTCTCAGCAAAAATTAATATTTTATTGTGCACATCTTCTACAAGATCATTAATAAAAATATTGAGGAAGATAGAGCCCAATATTGACCCCTGTAGTAGCTCCTAGGGACAGTGACCCCATCTGAATATGTACCATTAATAACCACCATCTGTTTTCTATCACATACAGACATTTCCCCCCACTCCAAGCATTCTCATAGTTGGTACCAACCTTTTATATGCCACTGTATCAAATGTTTTAGAGACGATAAGATATATGACATGCATTGACTAATCCCTTTCCAGTCTAGAACTTACCTGCTCATAGAAATTGATTAAATTAGTTTGACATGACCGATCCCTCATAAATCCATACTGAAACTATGTTATACACCTAAATTCATTGAAATACTCTGGAATAGCATTTCTTAGAAAACCCTTAAACATTTACCCACAACATATGTTAGACTTGGTCTATAGTGTCTGGGCTCAATTTCTGAATATTGGCACCAGATTTGCTAAGCACCAATCCTGTGGAGTAAACCCTATAATTATAGAGTCCTTAAATATCAGAAAAAAGGCTTAGTCTATTACATTATTTTATTCTCTCAGGATATGGGGGTTTATGCCATCTGGACCCAATAATTTTCTATTTAAATTTGTTTAAGTCGCTGCTGAACTTCTTCCTGGGTCAGACAGGCTATATTTAATGGTGAGTTTACTTTGACACTCTGCATTTCTTCTCACATTTCATTTCATTTTACAGTGAGTAGTATTTAGTATTTAATAAATTAGTAATAAGTATTTAATAAATAAAGTTTTTCCTCATCATTCTCTACAACTCCTCCCTCATGACTCTTTAAGGAGCCAACAAGTTAAGGCTTCATTTTTTTACCATTTATTTATTTGAAGAACATTTTGGTGTCAGTTTTACTATCTTTGTCAATGAGCCTCTAAGTCTCCAGCTTTGCTGCCTTTATCTGTCCTTTGCATATTTTATTATTATCCTTGTTGTTTTTTAGCACTTCTTCACTATAGTCCTTTTTTAGTAATTTAAAGGGGTTGTCAGTGTTCAGAGCTGAACCAGTACATATCCCCATTTTCACACAGTCAGCATCTCTGACATGAGTATCAGAGCATTTACAGGCTAGGCCAGCGCTAAAACCCATCAATTAGTGCCGGTGATGTCACCTGGAACACTGCTAGGCATGGTACATCACTGGATCTGCAGAAAAAGACCTTGTCCTCTGCGATTCAGGGCAAGAGAAAGCATGGGTGAAGAAGGGGTTCAGCTCTGCATAATTCACATTTCACAATGAGAGTTTAGGATTAGAGATGAGTGAACGTGCTCGAAACGAGCACTGTACCGCTGGGCTCCCCTGCGCTCGCATGGGCGCAGGCAGCCGCTTCCGTCCGCCGCTTCCGTCCTCCTGAGGAGGACGGAAGCGGCTGCCTGCGCCCATGCGAGCGCAGGGGAGCCCAGCGGTACAGTGCTCGTTTCGTGCACATTCACTCATCTCTATTTAGGATGCTTTTACAAATATTCTATTTTGTGGTTGTATTTTTATTTTTAGGACATTGTCCAAATTTTGCTTTTCAGAAGGTCAGTGTTGTTTTCCTCCCTGAAAAAACACCCTTTTAAACAACAATTAAAAGGATAATATAACATGGTCACTGTTTCCCAGATGTCCCCTAACTATAAGTATTTTATTATTAGTTTTTTCCACCATGTATTTCTACCCACAGTGACTAAACATGTTAATTTCCCTCACTAATATCGTCTTGGAGTGTGGGTTTTAGGCAGGACTTTACATAAAGGAAAACTGCTCCCCCTCTCTGGTTTTCATGATCCTTTCTAAAAAAAAAAGCCTGTATTACGCTTGCTGATTTTTGGGCAGATGATCGCTAATGAGCGTTCATATGACATACAGAGGACCTACATTTTACAGTAGGATGAAGGTCACATTTAGAGATGAGCAAATTTCATATTTTAAAATTCGTTCAAGCTTTGTTTACACGGACCTTAACGCAATTCTATGACGGAATGCATAACGGAATGCCTTTAGAGTCATTCCGTTATTCATTCTGTCATAATAGAAGTCTATGGCTTGCATAACGGATCTGTCCGATCTCCGTTATGCAGGAGATGACAATAAGAGAAGGGAGGGTGGGAGCAGAAAAAGCCACCAGAATCAAGATCATTCCTCTGATCTATGTAATATGTCAGATTCTGCAGTATGAGAAGCTAAGTGAAGGATTTATACACATCCTACAGAAGCAAAATGGTAGAAAGAGAAAGTTGCTTAATTTAATGTTCAGGAAGTAAATGGAGAATAAAAAAAGCAGTGCTAAAATGTCCATAGCCTTGTTCTAGTAATATATTAAAGCAATGCTGTCATGCAGATAAAAGGTTCACATTAAATCTACTTACCTGGCTCCCTGCTCCTTGAGCCGCTCCTGGTCCCTGCACGGGGGCAGTTGTTTCTCCCAGTGCGCGTATGAAAGCCAAAGGCAGGCAGTGACAGGGATGAGCCTCCCTAGCATTGTGGGTGATACTAGGGAGGCTCGTCCCCATCACTGCCTGTCATTGGCTACTCCCCCCCCATCACGGATGTTTTCATTTGCGTATGGGTAGAGGCAGCTGCAGTGGTGTGGGGACCAGGAACGGCATAAGGAGCAGGGAGCCTGGTAAGCAGATTTAGTATGAGGGGCCCGGAATATGTGCGAGCATTTTTTAGTCTCGGATAACCCCTTTAAGAACTGCAAGCATTAATTTATAGTTACTTCATTGATAGACTTAGGTTAACCAGAAAATGCATCTTTTACTATTTGTAATTTATTTTTTAAACTTAGAATCTGCCGTCTAGTGTTACCTTTTGACATAAAAGCGCAGTGTTATTTGGGAAAATTCAACTATTGATTTTCATCCCATTCACTTAACTGTAAAGGAATGCTATTGTGATATATGAGTAGCCTGTGATTTGTGATCATGAAGGTAATTGAGACAGCTATGGCTTTTAACTATCATTTAAAGGACCAACCTCTAATGAACCATTTATATGACTTAGCATCATGATGAATTTTATAGTAATCGATAAATGTGGACTATGGGTGATATTAAGTATATTGAGATAAATGGGAAATTAGCTTCTTCATAGGGATCATTAACTGATCACTAACAGAACTAATAATATTTAAAGAAATTCCAAAGAAATGTTGGTTTTCTGAATGATAAGATGTTCGTATTTTTAATAGCTTTTTCTGCGGTCATCTGGTCTGCTGGGACACACTGCAGCATGTCTTCTGATGTAGATTTATGAGACCAGTGGTGTAAATGAGCTATTGAAACAGAGTATAAGCACCAAATCAGTTTTCACTTTAATTACAACTGGTGACTTTTATTACATTTCTTCAGACTATTCAGACTACATGAAATTGATTCTTAGAAAAAAACATGCAAAAAACAAATCTACAGTCACTTTATCCTAAAACTGGTATATCTTCTTTAATTAATGATTTTCGCACATATATACAGTACAGACCAAAAGTTTGGACACACCTTCTCATTCAAAGAGTTTTCTGTATTTTCATGACTATGAAAATTGTAGATTCACACTGAAGGCATCAAAACTATGAATTAACACATGTGGAATTATATACGTGAAACAACTGAAAATATGTCTTATATTCTAGGTTCTTCAAAGTAGCCACCTTCTGCTTTGATTACTGCTTTGCACACTTTTGGCATTCTCTTGATGAGCTTCAAGAGGTAGTCACCTGAAATGGTATTCCAATAGTCTTGAAGGAGTTCCCAGAGATGCTTAGCACTTGTGGGCCCTTTTGCCTTCACTCTGCGGTCCAGCTCACCCCACACCATCTCGATTGGGTTCAGGTCTGGTGACTGTGGAGGCCAGGTCATCTGGCATAGCACCCCATCACTCTCCTTCTTGGTCAAATAGCCCTTACACAGCCTGGAGGTGTGTTTGGAATCATTGTCCTGTTGATAAATAAATGATGGTCCAACTAAACGCAAACCGGATGGAATAGTATGCTGCTGCAAGATGCTGTGGTAGCCATGCTGGTTCAGTATGCCTTCAATTTTGAATAAATCCCCAACAGTGTCACCAGCAAAGCACCCCCACACCATCACACCTCCTCCTCCATGCTTCACGGTGGGAGCCAGGCATGTAGAGTCCATCCGTTCACCTTTTCTGCATCGCACAAAGACACGGTGGTTGGAACCAAAGATCTCAAATTTGGACTCATCAGACCAAAGCACAGATTTCCACTGGTCTAATGTTCATTCCTTGTGTTCTTTAGCCCAAACAAGTCTATTCTGCTTGTTGCCTGTCCATAGCAGTGGTTTCCTAGCAGCTATTTTACCATGAAGGCCTGCTGCACACAGTCTCCTCTTAACAGTTGTTGTAGAGATGAGTCTACTGCTAGAACTATGTGTGGCATTGACCTGGTCTCTAATCTGAGCTGCTGTTAACTTGCGATTTCTGAGGCTGGTGACTCGGATGAACTTATCCTCCAGCAGAGGTGACTCTAGGTCTTTCTTTCCTGGGGCGGTCCTCATGTGAGCCAGTTTCTTTGTAGCGCTTGATGGTTTTTGTGACTGCACTTGGGGACACTTTCAAAGTTTTCCCAATTTTTCGGACTGACTGACCTTAATTTCTTAAAGTAATGATGGCCACTCGTTTTCCTTTACTTAGCTGCTTTTTTTTTGCCATAATACAAATTCTAACAGTCTATTCAGTAGAACTATCAGCTGTGTATCCACCAGGCTTCTGCCCAACACAACTCATGGTCCCAACCCCATTTATAAGGCAAGAAACCCCACTTATTAAACCTGACAGGGCACACCTGTGAATTGAAAACCATTTCAGGTGACTACCTCTTGAAGCTCATCAAGAGAATGCCAAGAGTGTGCAAAGCAGTAATCAAAGCAAAAGGTGGCTACTTTGAAGAACTTTTGAAGAATATAAGACATATTTTCAGTTGTTTCACACTTTTTTGTTAAGTATATAATTCCACATGTGTTAATTTATAGTTTTCATGCCTTCAGTGTGAATCTACAATTTACATAGTCATGAAAATACAGAAAACTCTTTGAATGAGAAGGTGTGTCCAAACTTTTGGTCTGTACTGTACATACACATGGAATGGGTAATATTGATACCATTTTCAAAATAGACTACAATAGGGTTTGACATGGTGATAAACATGAACTACTCGCTGTTTACTAGTCACCATATGGACTTTATCATTCTTCTCTCTAGATTATACTTTATAATTGTTTCAGAAAGGTGCACCCCTTCCTTATACTCATCACCTCCAGGGAACTATTGCAGACAATGGTGGAATAGAGTAAATCCAAAGTTGCAAAAGATGCATGTCAAAATAAAAATATTCTAATTTTCAAAAGAAAAATATTAGTAATAGTAATTTTTACCTTTCTAAACTGATGAAATCTCTTTATAGGTGACAGGGGGAGCAGTGTATGCAAACCTGGGGAGATAGTCTTGCAGGTTGTATGATTGAAAAAAAATCCAACCTGGTGCCATAAAGGTGGTCTCTTTATATAGATTGCTGTTAGAACTCTCTGAGGAATACTTCCCCAATCCCTCTATTCTGAGAGACTACTATGCCATCCAATCAAAAGACTGGTAGAACCATCAATCGAAGCAGAGGGAAGGGGCTTGGTGTGTTCAGGGCAGAGAGCTGAGGACACTGAGCATGACAAGACCACCTCTATGGCACTTGTGATCATGGCACCAGGGGGATCAAAAGGTGAATTTCTCATATGCAACCTACAAGACTATCAACCCAGGTTTGCTTAAACTGCTGCCCCTGTCACTTACAATATTTAGATCTGTCATCAGTTTGAGGGGTCATTTTTTTTTAACAGTAAGAGTAATTTTTTATTTGACTTGATTCTTTTATAAACCTGGATTTGCCTTGCTATCTACATATTATTCCATATGTAACTGCAATAGATATCATAGTTCACATGAGGCTATGAGGATTAAAAGTTGGATTTCTTGGTCATGCAATCAGCATGACCTTCACAGCAGGTATGCTAACACCTATATACAGGTGTGTACCATCTTAGTGCTGTTTAAAGGGACAGTTCTGGTTTTAGTATACTCTCTTCAGTTTTCATGTTTGTATAGAGGCACACATGCAAAATATGGAGCTGCAGGCACTCTGTGTGCTGACCTATGGTGCTTCCACATGGAGCAGTATTACTACTTCTTAGATGAAAAGCTAGCCTATAACATGGTTTCAGATGGAGCATGCTACTTTTTTATTTATAAAGAACAAACAGAAAAAAAACTGGGGCTGAGCTGTGATACCAAGCATAGCTGCTGTACAATGTCAAACGCTGTGTTTGGTAAGCTATGAAAAGGCTGCAGCGCTTACAGGAGTGATGATGCCTTCTCAAACAGCTGATTGGTAGAGGTCCTGGGTTTTACTCACTGATGACCTATCCAGAGGTCATCAGTTAAAAAGTCTTGGAACACCCCTTTAACATTATATAGATTTTTGGCTGACATGGTACCACACTATTTTTGCTATACATATCATTTTCATCTACAGAGCTATATGAGGACTTGTTTTTTCAGTTTTTATTATTACCATTTTAGGATATATACATGTTTGTGATCTCTCTTTCTTCAATATTTTCACATGATTCTAAGCCCAGACTGAGCAAAAATTTTAATGTGTAAATGACAAATTTGGTTTAATCTTTTGCCATAAAACTATATATCTCCTCCTGCTCTATAACCTGCTGCCCGCAGATTGCCCTGTATTTTTTTGTTGACGGGTTCTCTTTAATCATTGCTTAGCTAATTTAGGTTAGAGGTCTACACAATACAGTAGGCTTATCATCAGCGCTCTGGATAACCACTGGCAGTACAAAGAGCAATGAATAATGTAATATACAGCTCTGCTACATTTGTATATAGCGAGATTAGTCAGTGCAAACATGTTTTCATGACAATTTCATCTAATATATGACCTTGAATATTTCATACACACCACGTATGCTTAATCTATGATAGCAAATACTACATCTTGCTAATTAAATTTTTCAGTTTCAGGTTTTCATAGATATGAATATAAAATTCATATTCTTAACAGTTCAGCCATGTCCTATAGATCAGGGTATTTGAATTACACATGATGCATGCCTACAACATTTACAGCAAAGTCAATTAAGTTGGGTGCATCTATGCAGACTGTATAATTGGACATATCTTCAGTTACATGGCTGACTTGGCAACCCTTCTAAGAGACTGTTTGCATAATTTACATTGACATATGTATCTATATATTTGCAGAAAGGTCACATAGTAGTGAAAAATGTCTGATCTTTAGTTCAAGGCTGAGAGAATCTTCATGGAGAGAAAAGATGGTGGCTGTCATATCAGGAATATTTGCATATTTCATTCTCTTGAAACAATGGCAGATATGACCTTGTTAAAGCACAAATCTTGTGTTGTGGTATTTAAAGGGGTTGACCAGCCTTGACAGCCGTTCTGGCTGCCCCCACACCCACCTTAGTGAACCTGTTCACCACTATTGGCTTCCAGCTTCTTTGATCCAGTGCCACAGTCTCTGTGCTGCTGGTCCCTGCTTGATAGCTCATATGTGCCACTACTGCCAATGACTGGCCAGAGAAGTGATCCCCAAGAGACACTTCAATGGGCCACATGTTGCTTGAGGGAAATGCTGTGGCTGCAGTGGCACAGTGGCATATGTGTCACCCATCCACTCCGGAAGTTGACAAGTGGGCAGTGGCAGCACCAACACCACAGTGGGTGAACTAAAGAGCTCGAACTCAGCCACAGGGAGCATGTACGAACCCTCCTCAGATGCTGAGACGTGGGGAGGGGGGTAAAAAACTAAATTGTTAGAGAATTGTACTATGAGCAATTGCTTTATATGTCATCACCCAAATCATATACCATAGAAGATATTATTAGCAGTGAACAAGATTATAATGATGGCTCACTACTGGAACCTCTTCTATATAACTGGTGGCAGGTAAAACTGGGTCCTTCATTGACAATAGGGTATCATAGGCATTTCTTTTAAACACAAAGCCTACAGAACTAAGTAGAACCTGTATTCAAGCGTCAGATAATCATATTCCATAACACAGCTGAAAATTACATATTCATTGCTTTGAGGAATACAGGGGTATGAAACAAAGGGAAAGGTGGTTTCCCCTTCTACTGCATGTGTCCCTCTGTGTTCTGTATTTGGGGCATCTGGTATCATCTGCAGGGGCGTCACTAGGGCTTTTTATCCAGGGCCAGGGCCCCGAATCAAACTACCACTGCCCTGAACCTCGGGCCTGGTGGAGACATCTGCAGTGCTGCACTGCGATTCAAAGTCAGGTTCAGCTACTCAGCTTATTGTAAAATACATTGATTCCTGGCTCAGCTTTCTTCCATCACGCACAGTAAAGGCTACTGGTAAGGACCTCCTGACCTCACAGTCACATATCATGTGACATTCCTAGGTCACGTTGGTCGGCAGCCGGCGCTCTCTGCAATCTGAATAGGAAGGTTATAGATGGCTGCTCAGCAGCCTCTGTACTGTAGCAGTGAGAGGGGAGAGAGGATCTGTCTGCCTGAGAGGTAGATGTGAATCCTGTGGAGGGGCTGACAACTCTATGAAGTGAGATGGTATGATGGAGGAAGGGGGGCTGCTGTGTGGGATTGTATGCTGGGGGGGCGACGGTGGGGGATTGTATGCTAGGGGGGATTGTATGCTGGGGGGCGACTGTGGGCCATATTCATTGGGGCTTGGGCCCCGGATCGTTTGAGACCCTAGCAACGCCCCTGATCATCTGTATTATATATTGCTAGTGTACATTATAACAATCTGGGGTTTCTAAATTACACCCTACAGCTTACAATTACAGGAATACTCTTGCTTTCAGGCAATAAATTGCAGACTGAGGATCATTACACCCAGAGAAACAGTTTGACACTACTACTACATCCTAAACATACTTAATGGTCTCCTTTTTTGTCACAATGCTGACGTCTATGTGCTCCTCCTAAGCTCAGCAAGAATGGGCATGTCTTTAGAAGCAGCCCATGTGGATAGTAGACTACACTTCCTATCTTGCATTGCTAACATCCATGTCAAGCCGTTCTCCTGCCCAGTATTCCCCAGGCTTTTTCCTCTTGTGCATCTTATAGTGTGCTTTCTCACTGCTGTGCTTCCCATATTTATTCCCAGTTACAGACTCTTATAAATCCCAGTCCTGGCAGGAAGCATGCTCAACCAGCAATCTGAAGCTAAGCTACAGGTCAAAACCCTGGGCAGTAATCACATTTTGGTCCAGTATGTGGCATCTGATTATGAGGGAAACTACTGAAATCAATGGCTCTCTACACAAATACCCTAGATCACGCTGGTTTATGATTGGTACAAACTCCAGAGCTGTAACAACTTCCTTGCATCTGCTATCACTAGAGGTTTCTGAAGTTGAACCTATGGAGATGAGCTGATAGTGAGACCAGCCTGAGTTGTAAAAAAAAAATGATACCAGCATTAATGGAAGTCTGTTATCACTATTGACAATTCTAAACTTCTGCCTTTATCATCAGGAATAGTGTGAATATGAACTTTTTTTTTCATC
Organism: Rhinella marina; assembly: GCA_900303285.1. Classification (NCBI taxonomy): domain Eukaryota; kingdom Metazoa; phylum Chordata; class Amphibia; order Anura; family Bufonidae; genus Rhinella; species Rhinella marina. The sequence goes on from ONZH01017730.1 coordinate 28,017, forward strand.
CAGAGTTTGCTGCAGCAAGTGCCCAGGGCAGAGCTTCAATCTGAAGTGTTCTCTGTATTGAACTGCTTCACAGCTGTACTTTTCTCCCTAGCCCCTACCTACTGCTGGCTGCAGTTTAGCATGGTCAAACTACTTAGGACTCCTTCACACATTTAAAAAAAAACATATAAAAAACACATTTTAAAACCCTTTTTTATACTTTTATTTATATTTTTTAGTGTGAGAAGATGCTGACATTTTTAAAGTCCTACAGAGAAGCCTATTGGAAAATAAAATCATTAAAAAAATCTCCATATCCACAACAAACTGCAAAAAAAATAAATAAACACTGAACCAAAAGATGTCATAAAAAGCCACAAACCAACACAAATTGCATGTAGTGTATTTTACAGATGTAGCCATGCTAAAAGTGACTCTAATATGGTACAGTGTTATCTTGGTTATCTCGTGACAAGAGCCATTAAAATCCATTGATTGAAAATTGGCTTTGTCCGTAAAGGATTAAAGTAATGTATGAATGCTGTGAAAAACACCAAAACCTTGCCATTTTTCAGATAAACACTGTGCATGAAATCAACCTTATAACTATCTTCTTAAAGGTGTAAAATAATATTTTTTATATTTGCATAATTCAAAATTATGTATGTTTTATTCAATTCTCCAAGAAAATAAGCATTTCAAAGAAACATATACAAAGCTTTGCATAGATTGCATATACCAAATAGACTAATGTAGGGACTGCTTGACACCATTCCTTTAGAGTACATATAAATAAACATCAAATTTCCATTAGCCTTAAGGATGCGAGCAGTAATTGTATTAACATGTAGGAAAGCTGTAAGTCTGGAATAATTACATGGGAGTGTAGGCACTTTCTTAGCATCATATGATTACAAATGCAGGTGGTGATTCTTGAATTTGCATTGATTACAGCACTGCCTGCATACATTTCATGAAGGTAGTGAATCGTTTCAACAAGGTCATAGAATGTTTCAAAGTGAAAATTGAAAAGGTGTCAGTTACATGCTACATTTGGGCAGAATATTTATATATATATATATATATATATATATATATATATATATATATATATATGTAGATTAAAAAACGAATTCAAACTGAGTATACAGATATTTTATTAAAAAAAAGAACTGAATGTCTATTTAGCATGCATATTTATAGAACAAAAAAAAAAAAGTGTTATACTCCTTCAAGCCACCTGAGGGAGCTCATTAAAGTTGATAATAACATAAATGATTGACATCTACAGCTTCTACCAAGTTTGACAGCTGCGAGACTGCACTACATTAATATGTCCTATAAAGGAATATTGCATTAAACACAATAGATTTTCAACCAGTTTATTAAATGATTGAAGAGTGAAAAGAATCAAAGAATGTTCTTGGCACTAGACCGATGATTGACAGGTGAAGATAGTTTCTGAACATTGATTCAGGCCAAGTTTTTTTTTAGTTGGAGAAAATTATACACTCTGCATTATATAAAAAAAAGAAGAAAATGCACGGTGACCCTCGTACTCATCATTCCAGAACTTTCCATATTCCCCCTAAATTGCATACTTGGGAAAGCGGGGTTTTACTGGAGTTTAATATGGATCACCTATTCTGAGGATGTCATCCATATTAGATCAGCAAGGTTGACTCTCGTTACTCCCACCTATAATCTGCTTTCAGGAGTTGTTGAGCACTGAAACCAGGCACTGGAACACCACAGCTCCATACTCTGTATAGTGGCCATGCCTGGTTATTGCAGAGCTGCTCACATTCACTTGACTGTTTTTGTTTGAAGGTTGAATTATCAAATGCAGATAGATATGAGACCAGGCTTGGCACAAAACTTAGTATTAAAAGTAAGACATCAACTACACTATTCATTTGAAGTGAAGGGGTTTCATTAAGAGTTATATCTCAGTCAATATGGGGCTAACACCCTGATCTTTGTCTTGTTTTATAGCTCAACAAGGCCTGGCTCATATCTCTAAGTGCTATACAGTCTGAGATATAGCTGTAATAGCAAACAGTTATCTCATACCTCCTTGGCTACTGAAATTTACTGGCAAGAGTTCATGAGATCATGTTTTGTCTTATATTTTAAAGTGAACATGATGTTTATGTGCCTTACTGTTAATTTTATATTGTTCATATTTCACTGTACCTATATAGTGATTCCCTTTACATCCAGTGTAAATACACATTAAAAATGCCAGTCTGCCTTAAGCACACAGTTAGAATACATTAAAAATGCCAGCCGGCCTTAGGAACACAGCTAGAATAGGTATACATAAAAAATGCTAGCCTGCCTTAAGCACACAGCTAGAATACATAAAAAATGCCAACGTGCCTTAAGCACACTGGTAGAACAGGTGACCCTATTATCCCTTAAGGACTGGGCTAATTTTCATTTTTACAACTTTTTTTCTTTTTTCTGTATACCTTAAATTTAATACCTAAATTTTCCTTTCACATATACATTTATTTGCCATATATATGGCCACTTTGATTTTTTCTATATATAGTTTCATAACTTTGCAGCAATAAACAATGATGGAAAAGTATGTTATAATTATGAATGTGATTTTTGACATAAGTATATGGATCTAATTATTTGAGTCTTTTTTCCCCTCAAAACATGAGGACATAAAGCGAGAGGAAGTATTCTCATTTTTTGTGTTCTTGTTTTTGCTATATCACTGAATCACAAGCATCAAAAAATGATTTTGTCTAGTGTTTAGCAAATCAAAGCTAAATGAATTGACTTTGATCCGAATTTCAGGATTTCCTGGCGCTTCATGGTAATAAATTATTTCTTTCTAAAATGGCGTTAAAAAATCCATGCCTCATCGATTTGCTCGCAGAGGTGCTGTCGTGGCCATATTAATTGAAGAAAATGCTCCAAATTTTGCGCTGATGTGTGACATCACCACATCATCATGCTGGCCCGGCGGGGTGAAGTCATCAATTCACCTCAAAGCCAAATTTTCTTGAGCTTCGCAGTAGTGAATTGATTTTCCCTGAAATGGCGGCAAAAATAAATAAATAATAATTAAAAAATTAAAAAAAAAAAAAAAAAAAAAAAATATATATATATATATATATATATATATATATATATATATATATATATATATATATATATATATATATATATATATATATATTTACCCCATCCGTTTGAGCGCAAAGAGCTGACCACCGCCATCTTGATTGAAGATCCTGCGCACCACGTCATTATGGGCCGTGTGAAATTTTACACTTCAACTTCAATCAGGATGGCGGCAGATGTCTGTTCGCAATCAAAAGGTGTGGTAAGTAGGATTTTTTTAATTTTTTTTAATTTTATACTTTAATATTAATGTCAGATGCCACAATCAGCTATGAACATGGCATCTGAGGGGATACAATGATGGGGGTGGCACAATCGCCGCTCCCTGTCATTGTACCCACTACTTACAAGGAATTGCACTTTGCGATGAAGTAATTTGTCACTAAACAAAGCTTTTTGTAAAATTCGGCGAAGCAGCTGAATTAAATTTTTCAATACTTTGCTCAACTCTATTTTTAACCCCTGATTAACCCCTGAAAGGCCTCAATGTGACTGTCAGATGCCACGATCAGCAGTGAACGTGGCATCTGAGGGGTTCAATGATAGGTGGCCATGCAATTGCTGCTTTCCATAATTGTGCCCGCTACATACAATGGAATTAATTTCTTTGTGAACTTCTGCAAAGCAGCCAAATCAAATTTTTGATAATTTTGCTCACCTCTAGTGTTCTCAATTTGGCAAACTGAATGTCCCATTAGTAAGCAATGTGCTGGTCCATATTTAATTATTCGAAGAACTTTACAAAAAAACAGCAGAAATTACATGTGATAAAAGTCAATTCAGACATCAATATAGGAAAGGGTTCTTTACAGTTTTTTACAGGTTGAGTAGTTAAACCATGGAACACCTAATCCAAGATGTAGTATTGGTATATACAATGACAGTATGAGTTATAATTAAGCTCAGAAAGATTGAACCTGATGGATGCTACTTTTTTATTCTAAGTAAATATATAACTATTGAAAAGCTATACAGCTTTTTATTCATATTAAATGATGCCAGTGCTACAGTCTTCCTTTATCTCTTTTCTCTTAATAATATAAAAATGAGTTTCTGTCTGTCTGTCTGTCTGTTCTCTATGCGCGACCAAACTACTGGACCGATTTTCACCAAATTCGGCACACAGGTACATCAGGTGTCCGGGAAGGTTTTAGACCAGGTCTCATCTCTCTAGGACATACCGTTCCTGAGATATTCCCAAAATATGATCTCCATTAGCCAACATTACAACTGGGAGCTTTGGTTTTAAACTCCAACTGCCATTCTCTGCAAAGACACACACAGGGAGGGCAGGTTTCCATAACAACCAGGTAATTATCATCAGCTGAGGATCTCATCCATTTCTATTTACTGACACTGTTAAAGGTATTCCGGTTACCATAAATATAACTTATGTGTTTTTCTATTACTGCAGTTCAGTAGTAATAAAAGATGTTTTCCTCCACTACTGCCTATTGCGTGGGCTCATAAATAAGCATGGTATTGACCTTTAATTCAGGCCACCCTAAAAGAAGTACTTAAAACCCCCGCCCCAGGTCTCACTAAGCCACACCCCCAACTCTGTCAGGCCACACCCCCTTTCACTCCGCAGCCAACAGAGATTGAAAAAATAAAGGTAAAAATCAACTTCTGTCAGCTGCAGGGATGGGTGGGAGGTTGACTTTCTTTCTGCAACAACACACACAAACATTAAATAAAATAGATTAAATACACCCATGCGAAGCATCTTGCTAATCCACGCCCCCGACTCTGTCAGGTCACGCCCCCTCCCACTCCGCAGCCAATGGGAATTGAAAAAATGAAGGTAAAAATAAACTTCTGTTTGCTGCAGGGGTGGGAGGGTGAATTTCTCTCTGCAACGACACACAAAAATTTTAGATGAAATAGACTAATTATAGACTACAACCGTTTGAAGCCTTTTACTAAGCCACGCCCCGTCCCTGTCAGGCCACGCCCCCTCTCACTCCGCAGCCATTCTGCAACGACACACAGAAACATTAAATGAAATAGATTAAATGCACCTATGCGAAGCGCTTTGCTAAGCCACGCCCCAACTCTGTAAGGCCACGCCCCCTCCCACTCCGCAGCCAACAGGGATTGAAAAAATAAAGGTAAAAATCAACTTCTGTCAGCTGCAGGGATGGGTGGGAGGTTGACTTTCTTTCTGCAACGACACACAGAAACATTAAATGAAATAGATTAAATACACCCATGTGAAGCGTCTTGCTAATCCACGCCCCCGACTCTGTCAGGTTACGCCCCCTCCCACTCCGCAGCCAACGGGGATTGAAAAAATAAAGGTAAAAATAAACTTCTGTTTGCTGCAGGGGTGGGAGGGTAAATTTCTCTCTGCAACGACACACAAAAATTTTAGATAAAATAGACTAATTGTAGACTACAACTGTTCGAATCGTCTTGCTAAGTCACGCCCCCAACTCTGTCAGACCACACCCCCTCCCACTCTGCAGCCATTCTGCAATGATACTCAGAAACATTAAATGAAATACATTAAATCACCTATGCGAAGCGCGTTGCTAAGCCACACCCCCAACTCTGTCAGGTCATGCCCCCTCCCACTCCGCAGCCAACAGAAATTGAAAGAGTGAAGGGAAAAATAAACTTCTGTCAGCTGCAGGGGTGGGAGGGTGAATTTCTCTCTGCAATGACGCACAAAATTTTAGATGAAATAGACTAATTTCAGACTACAACCGTTCGAAGCATCTTGATAATCCACACCCCCAACTCTGCCAGGCCACACCCCCTCCCACTCCGCAGGCAACGGGGATTGAAAAAAATCAGCTGCAGGGGTGGGAGGGTGAATTTCTCTCTGCAACGACACACAAAAATCGTAGATGAAATTGACTAATTTTAGACTACGACCATTCAGTACTAATAAAAGATGTTTTTTTCCACTGCTAACCATTGCGGGTCCCCATAAATTACCATGTCATCGACCTGTAATTCATGCCACTCTGACCCCCGCCCCAGATCTCGCGAAACCACGCTCCGACTCTGTCAGGCCACGCCCCCTCCCACTCTGCAGCCAACGGGGATTGAAAAAATGAAGGTAAAAATCAACTTCTGTCAGCTGCAGGGGTGGGAGGGAAGTTGGATTTCTTTCTGCAACAACATACAGAAACATTAAATGAAATAGATTAAATATACCCGTGCAAAGCAATGTTTTCTTCCACTGTTACCCATGGCGTGTCCTCATAAATTACCATGGCATCGACCTGTAATTCTGGCCACCATCAAAAGAAGGACTTAAAACCCCGCCCCAGGTCTTGCAACGTCACGCCCCCGACTCAGTCAGGCCATGACCCCTCCCACTCCGCAGCCAATGGAGATTGAACAATTGAAGGTAAAAATCAACATCTGTCAGCTGCAGGGATGGGAGGGAGGATGACTTTCTCTCTGCAACGACACACAGAAACATTAAATGAAATAGATCAAATATACCCGCGCAAAGCAATGTTTTCTTCCACTGCTACCCATTGTGTTTCCTCAAATTACCATGGCATTAACCTATAATTCAGGCCACCCTGAAATGAAGGACTTAACCCCCCCCCCGTGTCCCATTAAACCACACCCCCTCCCACTCCGCAGCCAATAGGGATTGAAAAAATGAAGGTAAAAATCAATTTCTGTCAGCTACATTGACTTTCTCTCTGCAAAGACACACAGAAACATTAAATAAATAGATGAAATATACCCAGGCGAAGCCGGGTCTTTCTGCTAGTATCTGATATTTGTGGGACTCATGCGCTAGAGTGTGACACCATCTGCACTGCTGTAATACGATTATAACAATATTTTCCATGTTAGTTTAAACTTTGCTACTGACCTCTGTAAACTGCTAGAGAGATGTGATTGTAATAATAACAGTATTATAAGGAATTATTTCATACAGGGAGGGTAGCAACTTGTTGTTACCAATTAAAACAAGATGGTGACTAGAGATGAGCGTTCGGGTTCATACCGAACTTTGCGAGTTCGGGTACCCAAACCCAAACCCAGATTTTTTCACTAAAGTTTGGGTTCGTTGTTTGGGTGATTTTATTATTTTCTGTAGAGATGAGCGAATCGATTCGTTGATTCGTATTGAATCTTGGTATTTTTCAGCTGCGAAGCGAATCCGAATATTAGGTGATTCGCTTCGGCTTTGTACGCATTCGCTACGTAGTTTGTCCTATAAATTATACGCTATTGCTACATATAAGTTTCTGTATACGCTGTTGCGTACAATTTCAGTTCATTAGCAAACTTTTACTTTTAGTTCATTTATCGTGTGCAAAAGCCCGGGAAGAAAGCGGTCACCTGACCTAGTGGGCAGGGATTGCTCTGATTGGCTCAGGCTCGGTAAGCCAGTGACACATTACTGTTGTGTGAAAATTGGGGTGTAATTGCTCTGGGAATCCATATTACAGATATCAGGGATACTGCAGGGCAAGTGCAGGGCCAGTTCAGGGCTAGTATTTAATCAAGCAGGGAGAGAGAGACAGGGAGAGATAGGGAGAGACAGGGAGAGACAGTGAGATACAGGGACAAAGACCAGCTGCAGTGCCACAGAGTGAATTGAAAAATGTCTGGAATGGATAAGCAAAAGGGGTCCAGTTCCAGCCAGACTTTGAGCTTTAAAAAAAGGAGAAGGTGGGACAGGGCAGCAGTGCCAAAAGACCTGTAGATGGAGCATCTACTAGTAGTATTTGCAATACTTGGCCGTTGTTCCACCAGGCTAACCCACCGAGGCGCAAAATTGTAGTGGAGGAGAAAGCAAATGAGGTAGTGGAGTGGATGGCACGCTCATCTCAGTCTTAGCCGGATGATCTGCTGTCATCTGCTGATACAGTATCCGCAGCCAGGGGTCAGACTTGTCCTGCTCCACCATTCCACTGAAGCAAACCCCTTCATTTTCTGCCACCTCTCAGGCTTCAGTGTTCCCTCCTAGTGGTGTCCCTTCTGCAGTTTCTAAAAAAAAAAGCCACCAAAGCCCACCTTATAATCCGGCGGTTATAGAGAACAGCCTTCCTGAGGATTTTTTAGAGTGCAGTCAGAGTTTGGACTGCACGGAATTGTCAGTTGGTGGGGAACAGCCTAATTTGCATTCCCAAAAATGTGTTGTGGAGGAGTCTGATGATGAATCTGATGTGTTAGACCGGAGGACTTGGGAAGCGGATCGGGCTGGTGAGGAGGATTTGAGCTCAGAGGAGGAGGGTGGTACTAGTAGTGGCAGCAACAGAGGGCAGATGCGAGTTAGGCCCAGGGCTAGTGCTTCCCTGGGAACTAGCGAGACCCCAAATATAGTGGGCGGGCACCAGGGTGTAAGCGTGCAAGGGCAACAATCTTGGCCAGCTGTAGAGGACGCATATCGGGTGTGTGGAAGTATTTTACCACTCTGCCAAGGGATAGCAGTATGGCCACGTCTAATTTGCGTAAACAGAAATTGAGCCGTGGGAAAGCCACAAATGTTGGGACCATTGCTCTGTGGAACCATTTGAAGCGGCGTCATGCTGGCAATTTAGAGCAGCCCATTAATACTAAAGAGCTGGTTACTTCTCCCTGGGTCCCTTCTGTCAGGCAGGCCACATCCAGGGCCATAGCTCAGCCCAAATCCCGGGGTGTAACTAGTACATCCACCTCATCGTCGGCTAGTGCGTGCATTTCTCCACCTCCTCTCATTCGGCAGCCGTCCATTGCCGAGTGCGTGGCCAGGAAGCAGTTTTATGCCACAAGTAATCCGACGTGCAAACTGAATGGTCACCTGACAAAGTTGCTGGCTGTGCAGTCTCTGCCGTACCAGCTGGTTGACTGCCCAGCTTTTAGGGAGCTAATGGCTTGCGCTCAGCCACGCTGGCAGGTCCCTAGCCGGCTATACTTCTCCAACAAAGCTATCCCCGCCCTTTACTCCCACGTGGCTGAGAATATTGGACGCTCCCTGCAGCTGTCTCTCTGCAGCACGGTGCACGTCACTGTGGACACCTGAAGCAGTGCTTACAGCCAGGGGCAATACATGTCCTTTACTGCCCACTGGCTGAATGTATTTAGTGGCAGCAAAGCAGGAACCCCCCAGCAACCCAGTCAATTGCTGTTGGCACCTCCACATGCTTTCCAGCCAGGATTGCAGCAGACCACCCAACAACTATCCACTTCCACCTCCAAGGGCAGTCCACCTGCTGGAGCGTCAGGGCAGTGAGTTACCCCCGCTCCTTCATATCACATGTGCCAGGTGAAACGCTGCCATGCAGTGTTAGACTTAGTTTGTCTTGGCAGTAGCAGCCACACAGGCCAGCACTTGCTGCATTACATGAAGCAGCAAATAGCGCGCTGGCTGACTCCACGGCAGCTGGAAGTGGGCGGTAGGAATTCTTTGGATATCGCCCACTGACAGTAGCTGCAGCATAGGCACGTCTTTGAGTCTGTGTGTAGGAGGAGGAAGCGTTAACTATGAAGGGGCATATAAGGGTACTTTCTTTTAAACTAGTGCATTTGCATGACACAAACGGGAGAACGGCCAGCACCATTAACAATAATGACTAGAATACCTTCACTTAAGTTGTTTGGGTCGAGAGTTAGACACGTTGCCTAGCATGAAACAAAATTACTGAAGTGCACTACGCACGACCACATTGTCCTTCTATACTTTTTTTCATTATTCGCAGTGACTGCTGGTATATATACAATACAGTACACTATTTTTTTTACATGTTTTTACTTATCAAATATTTTGTTACTCACCCTGCCGTATCTCTGCGCGGATCTCATTAAGCCACTCTGGGCATTTGAATTTCAGATCGGACCATTTCCGCTGGATCTGGCCCGGGGTCCGCACGGTGTGGAAATGATGGCACAGGCCTTGGATCACCTGCTGGATCACCTACTTCTTATGCTGGTTTGGATGGCGGTGTGTGCCATCGTAATCCTCTCTGTCCATTACCTGGATCAGGAATTTCAGCTCTTCAGAGCTAAATGATGAGGATCACCTGGATGCCATTTTCGAATATTCTCTCTGCCTCTGAGGAGTGCACGCCGCAGCCTCTCATTGTGCGTGCCTGCGTATTACATAATCGCGTAGACAATAGTACTCTGAGTATTCGTACCCTATTTGCGTACGTCTTCTAAGAAGTTGCGTACATTTTTTAAATGAACGTTCGTTATTAGTGCACAAATGTTCGCTAATAGCACATAATAACGTATATTTTGTATGCAAATACAATGAATCTATTCGTCGAATATACGAATCTTAGGAAAACTTCGGCGAATGTTCGGCGAATAATTTTTTGAATGATTCGCTCATCTCTAATTTTCTGTTATAACATGGTTATAACGGAAAATAATAGCATTCTTAAGACTGCTAAATAAAATGGCCATTCAGCATGTTATAACGGAAAATAATAAAGTGAAGCTCGGGTCCCCATTGATTTTAATGGGGTCCGGGTTCGGGTGAAGTTCGGGTCAAGTTCGGGTCCCGAACCCCGGTTCCATGGGTTCGCTCATCCCTAATGGTGAAACATTTTATTTTTTATAACCTGTTTTTATATCTCTAGCTGTGAATTTTTTTTTAAATTCTATTTTCTGAACATGATTACAGGGGCAGCCATCTTTCCAGAGCTGCTAATAGCATTTAGAGATATGTTTTACGAGGGCTACGTGGGCCACAGGCCCAATAAATAGGAGATGTTCATTGACATCTAGGGAATCATGCTCTGTGACGTGAGCAGAGGTCACTACTCTTTAAAAAAAAATAATAAAGCAGCATATAAAAATAAATAAATACATAAATCTATCAGTACATGAAAATAAACTTGATTTAAACACTTGGTAATTTTCTGATGACACATTACGATTTATTGTATAACTAATATAAACTATTAGATTTTCCTTTAACCCCTTCCCGACCAGCGCTGTACATGCTGTTTCTAACAGCAGAGACTTGCCGCTACTTACCGCCATCGGCAGTGTCTTCCTGGGCCTTCTGATGCCGTGATCACACGTGATCATGGCATCAGGATGAGTCTGAACCCGGAAGCATACGCTTCCGGGTGGTGTACAGACGCCCCGAGTGGCCAATCGGGGTGTCTGTACACCATATGAAAACTGTAATCCTCGCTGGTGAGGATTACAGTTTTCAAACTGCAATTCTTATTCTGGCCATTAGATGGCAGGCCAGGATAAGAAATGAACAATTTTTGGATTTATCTCCATCTAGTAAATCCCTGATTGCTCATAAAGAAAAAAACAAAACACAATATATTAGCTCATATTTGAGCTTTAAAATAATCACAAAAAAATGTTAAAAAATATATTAAAAAATACAAAATATATAAAAGTTGAAATCACCCCCCTTTCCATATAATTAAAAAATAAATACCTAAATAACAATAAATATAGACATCATGGGTATCACCGTGACCGAAAACGCCCGTACTTTTAAAATATAAAAAAAAATTCCAATACTGCGAATTGTGTGGTGGAAAAAAGCGTCCAAATTGCGATTCGTCGTTTTTTGTCGCTTTTTTTTTCTAAATAAAATTTAATAAAAAGTGATCAAAAAGTCATACACACCCCAGAATGGTATCAATACAAACTTCAGATCGCCCCGCAAAAAATGAGCCCCTATACAGCTCCGTACACATAAATACCAAAACGTTATAGGGGTCAAGATATGACAACAACAAAAAAAAAGGACAACTTTATAATTATTTTATCACTATCAAAACACAGGAAAAACTATACATATTAGGTATCGCCGGATTCGTACTGACCAGTAGAAAGAAAGTAACTGGTCAGTTTTAATGAACATCGAATGCCGTAAATAAAAATCCAGGAAAACTGTAGCGGAATTGTGCTTTTTTTTGCAATTTCACCCGATTTGGAATTTTTTTCCCCGCTTCCCACTAGATCATATGCAATATTAAATGGTGGCGTTTGAAAGTACAACTTGCCCCGCAAAAAACAAGCCCTCATACAGCTATGTGAACAGAAAAATAAAAAAGTTATGGCAGTATGAAGGCAAGGAGCTCAAAACGAAAACACAAAAACAAAAAACCTCCGGGGGTGAAAGGGTTAATAATGAAACATAAAGCTGTTAATGTCAAAAGGCATTCTGCAGTGCTCAAGCTGCATATTTACCTATGTTTACTTTGTTCTATTTCCTTCGTCAGATCAATGAATATGCAGTATAAAGAAGTAACATAGCCTAAAATAAAGTTAAGTAATGAATAGATATTTCCTGGCTTATTCAGCTAAATTACATCTTAGAACAATGTCAATCCGTCCGGCCTCCAGGCAGCCCACATACCATGCAGCAACAGACGACGATGTAGTACATTTGTACAACCATGCTATTAATAGAGCTAAGACAGGATAGTTAGGTCGAAACACTTTTTATGAGTGGTACATTAAAGTAAATGAGCGGCGTTTGCACAGCTGTATCATAATGAATCTGCCCTTCTCAATAACTATTAGCACAAGCCTATGCATATGACATGCAAAAAATATATGCCTGGAAAAACAAAGTCTTCATGACGCTTATAAAGAAGAATGGATTAAGCAGACAGCAGACCTTGGCTGGTTGTGTCCTAATATTAGAAGCAAGTTTTATCTTTCAATGTACTTTCATCTGTTGTGTTCTTTTTAGTAGGTTACTATTCATTATACTGAGAAAAACATGGTTGCAGAAAGTTTAGACTGCAAAACTCTTCTCAGAACTTACTCTTTCCTCATGTAAGTTTTTCAGCTGGTCTTTAGTTGGTAAAAAAGGATTAGGAAGGTCTTGTTTTTTTTCTGCTCAATCAAATAACAGGAAAAATATTCCCCACAACGAGGCTAATTTATATTTTTGCATGATTTTGGCATAAATATATATAAAAATATATAATTTGGGCCTATGCACTATGGGGCACATTTATTAAGACCGGCATTGAAGACTCCGGTCTTAATAAAGCCCCATAGCTGGTGGAGGATCCGCCGAAGTTATGAAGAGCCACATTTATCAAATGTCTCACATTACTTAATGAATCTGTCTTATCCATAGACCTAACACTCCAGTTTTCCTACTCCGCCATCCTCATGGATTGAGGATGGTGGAGTAGAAAGAAAAGAAAAGTCTCAATCATAAATTTGGAGTAATGCTCATTAACATAGCTAATCACACCCACTTTTCCACCCACATTACAAATCTGGAGTGGTGCAATAATGCAAACAGTTGCAAAATTTGGCACAAGTGAGTGCAAAAAGTTGCAAAAACACTATTTTTGTGACTTTTTAACACCAGAATTCTGGAGTAAAGGTATGATAAATCAGGGCCAAAGTATTTAGACAGATATTTCACTGTATGGAAACAGAACACTTACCTAGTGCCCCCCTTTTCATCTTTTCAGCTGCAGATCCAGCATTTTCTGGGCTCCTCTTCTGCCATCCAGGATGGTCTCAATCACTGCTCACTCTTGTACATCGGTATTCTAAGACACTTCCTTCTTGTCCAGGCCTGCCCTCAGATTGACCAGCACTGCTTACTGGGCACCAAGTCAGTGTTCTGTTCCCCAATTAATGTGATTTTTGTTTTCTTGAACCTGAGGGTAGTTTTAAACAACTTGCTAAAACGTTCATTGAAAGCCATCGTATGTGAGCCTCGCAAGTTGGACTCCAGAAGGATACATCAATGACACTGTTACATTGTAAGGACCACTCACAAACAGAGAGATTTCTGCTGCCATTACAGTTTAATTAGGCTTGATTAGATGAGATTCAAAGTAATCTCTACACAGATCCCTGGCCTATGAGTGACTTAAAGGGGTTGTCCTATGAAAAAATATTCTACAGTTTTCAAACCAGCACCTGGATCTGAATATTTTATTATAGCCACTGAGTTATCCAATGAAATCTATCTGTATATGGCCACCTGCTGTTTGCTTTTTTTCTAATTTCTCTGTTCTGCTCACTGAGATGGAAGAAAATGCTCAGTTCCATTCTTCTACTGCCAACAGCTGCAACTGAAAGGAGACGCCTCTGAGAAAGAATACGCCTCCTAAGCTGCCAGCTTGAAATAAACCTAGCAGTACAACGAAGCATTGAAAGGGAAGATCTCTGGATCTATATGAGGTACAGGGCTGGCTCTAGCTTTCTTATAAAGATGTACTAGATTCTTTACTATTGGATGCTTTCCACGAGAAAGTTTTAACCAGTCCTGCTAGTTTGATTGCAAGTGTCCCGTTCAGTGTACTGAATTCTTCCCTTCCCCTCCCCTCTGAGTGACAGCATCTAATCAGGAGACTGCTAGAACTGTCACTCAGGGGGAGGGGCTGGGAAGCCTTCTGTGCACTAAAGTCCAGGGACTGACATATTGGAATTGCCCCTGGGCACTTACAGTCATGGCACTGGGGGATTAAACTTCAATTTCTCTGTCATCAAACCGGCATAACTATCATATTAGGTATGTTTGCTATCAGTGTTGAGCGAATCAAAGTCCACGAAATTTGATCAGAATTTCAGGGAAAATTTGATTCTACATGAAGCCGAATTATCTCGTGCTTCATAGTAACAAATCAATTTTCCCTGAATGGCAGTAACAAATAAAATAATCATACCTTATCTGTTTGAGTGTGAAGAGCCACCGCCATCTTGATTGATCCCACGTGAAATCCTGTGCGTGGTGACGTATGACATCACTACACTGGCTGACTGGTGATGATGTCATCATGGACCAAGTGAGAATTTGGGGTAAATCTTCAATCAAGATGGCGGCGGACGGCTATTTCTGATCAAATGGATGGCGGTAAGTATGATTTTATTTTCATTTTTTACATTTTATACTGTAATATTAATGTCAGATGTCGCGATCAGCTATTAACGTGGCATCTGATGGGTACAATGATTGATAGCGACGCAATAGCCGCTTCCTGGCACTGTATCCACTACTTACAAAGAAACGTGCTTCGCGACAAAGTAATTTGTCACTAAGCAAATTTTTTGTTGTAAAGTTAATCAATGCAGCGGAATTGAATTTTCCCATGCTTTACTCATCTCTATTTGCTTTGTTCCCCTATATTGAGTGGCCAAACTGCTAATAGATGCCATTTAATAGATACCTGGTTATTATTGCCAACACATTCTGAATGAAACCTCAGATGAATATTCTAAGCATTCCTCAAAGGTAGCATACAGTTAACACTGCTCTTGCTTGCAATGATTTTGCTTCTCCTTTTAAAGCTGCAAAATATATTTTGCACATGGGAGTTTCTGCAAATAGGCACAAGTTATTAGCAGATAAGCAACAATGTATCTAAAATATGAATGCACTGAGCACTCCAGGGACAGTGTCATACAGCATCCAGTGTGGCCACTTGAGTAACATGTCACAGGAAGCCTTTTATCTGGCCCTCACTTAATTAACATAATTTGTAATACGTTGATAATATCCCTTCATCTCATTCTATCAAGGATTGCTAAATGACTTGAACTTAGGACCTAGAAATAAGTGTTCTTTTACATTGTCTTGATCAAGATCACTCAATGAATAAGTAATCAAATATTCATTTTACAATGGATTGTCATGCGCCAATCTATTCTTAGGGCCAACAAAATGTAAGATTTGTGGAAGAGTTCAAATAGTGTCTAATGGACTGCTAAGTCTGTCTAGGAATGACATGAGAGAAATGTTGAATTAAAACTCTTTAAAGGGAAATTCAGCTATATTATAGAAGTTCCATATACTCTAATAGGGTATATGAACATGATAAATGGGAGTCCCCCATAATGGACCCGCTAACAAGCAGCAGCTCCTGTTATGACAGAATCATTCTCTCCATAGATTACATGAACAATGGATTGGCTGGGGTCCTCTTAGTTAGGGTTCACATAGGCATTTTCAATTCCATTACAGCTTTCCGTTATAACATGCTTATAACGGAAAATAACGGAATTTATATACCGGAAACTAAATGGAAAGCTTACTGTTTTAATCTGTCCTCATATACTGTAGTTCAATGGAGAATAAATAATAGAAACCAGCTTTCCGTCTGGTTTCCATTATTTTGGACAGAAAAAAAAGTCCTGTCGACAGGACTCCTGTCGAGTGGAGATTGATGACCAATCGAGAGGTCATCAATATCGGAAAACAGACAACCGCTTTACGACTCATGCCCACTAACATTGGATGTTTTGGGGTCTGCAGATAAAAATAGAATATGTTCTATTTTTTGTGGAACGGTCATGCAGATATACGGAATGCACGCTGAGTTATTTCTGGTGTTTTTTGCAGACTCATTGAAGTGAACAGTATGGGCCGCAAAAAAAAAAAACCTGAATGGACAAGAGAAAAAATATGTTTGTGTGCATGAGCCCTTAAGAAATTGCAATGCTTAAATGTATAACTTTACACATTTTATTGATTTGAAATTTGAATTTGTGGTCTTTATGGGTTGTAAAACCTTGGCTACATCAAAACCTTTTTGTCACGCGAGGTCGGCGTAGCGCTCCCTCTGCACGACGTCGCCGGACCTCTCCGCCCCCCTAGAGACGAGCAATAGGGAATTGAAGTGCTGGTCTTGTCAGCCAGCACTTCATGAGTTAATTCTCTGTTTGGGTTTAGCCATGTGTTGCTGATCACACCACATGGCTACTTTACATATTGTTTGGACAGCTTGCTCCGCCTCAGGTCATGTGATGCTGGCCACATCACATGATCCTGGGCGGGCTATTTAAAGATGGCAACTGCCTCACTCAGATGCCTGTGATTAGTCTTCTGAGATCAGTGCTGTGTGTTGAACCTTGCTGTTGGATTATTGGTATATTGGATTTTGGCTTTGGACTTAGACTACGCTTTTGCGAATCCCCTCGGTATTTGACGTGACCTCCTGTTCTTGACTTGGCTTGCTGACGATTCTGCTATTGTGTTTGTTCTGTCTGTGTTTGTCTTTCCCTGTGTTCCCTTCCCTACCCTGTGCACGTACTCAGCATAGGGACTGTCTCCAAGTTACGGTTTTGTCGCCTAGGGCATCTACTGTAAGTAGGCAGGGAAAGAGGTGGGGTTCAGACAGGGCACACTATCCCTTGTTTCCCTGTCGTGACACTTTTGTCATCATTGCTGGTTACTTTGGGAGCTGCAGAGCCTGTAATATACAAGGTTGGATATGAACCAATGACATCAAGCCCACATCTGTATGGGCAGACATGTTTTCTGTATCCCAATGAGGCTACATTCACACGACCGTTGTGTATATTGCAGATCCGCAAAACACTGATACCGGCCCATGTGCGTTCTGCAATTTGTGGACTGCACACACCACGACTATCATAGAAATGCTTATTCTTGTCTGCAATTGGGGACAAGAATAGGACATGTTCTATTTTTTTTTGCAGGGCCGCGGTACGGAGCAACGGTGTGCTGTCCACATCTTTTGAGGCCCCATAGAAATGAATAGGTCCAGATCGGAGCCGCAAAATATGCAATGAAAACAATTGCCATGTGAATGTAGCCTGAGAGTAAATAAAATGATACAGGCTTATATATTGTCAGGTATATTAAATGCATCTATATCAATTTTTTACTCCCCACATATTTGACAGTGGGCATCGCTTTTATTTATTCTTTTATGTATCTTATGCCTCTCAGCAGGTTGGAAAACTATATTATAACCCACTTTGCCAAGTACAAAAGGCCAAAACTATTCTTTAAGCAGATCGAAAATAAATTGCAAGACAATTATTTTCCTATGAATTACAATGAATTTGTTCAGAAATATTACATTCATGACTCACTATACTATGTGAGTCAGGTTTGCAAGTTATTTTATTGGCTCTCCCCTTCATGCATACATAATGAAATAAATGTTTTTGTTTTTTCTGGACTTAATAAAGAAATTTAGAGACATATTCTTCAGAATTATTTGAATAGCTGTATGCAAACAAACCATAAACAAATACTAGAATTGACCATGAATACCAATTTACTGGAGAAAACAACGACAGATGCTTAACAAGCCAATAAGGAATATGAAGCGAAATAATTTTCTCTACCTGCTCAACACAGTCAACAATAAAATATCATTTTACAATTCTTGGAATGTAAATGCATTGTAATTTCAAGGTTGTTGTTTTGTTCCACCTGAAGCCTCTTTTATTTTCTACACTGTGTATACTACATTATAATAACCATATTAAATTCCCATTTTCTACACTAGCTCTTCTTTTCTAGCCTTAAATCCTCATTCTAATTGAATAATTTCTGCAATGCTACTTTATATTTCATTAAATTGTCAAAAGAGCATCATATGCTTTGATTTTCCAAATTGGGGGACACAAACACTGTATGTATTACAGTATGAGTCGGTTAACGTAAATGATGTTGATAGGATTTTCTATAGTAGGTAACACCACTTGCATTACACACAGCACTAAATCCATTACAGAGGGTGTTTTTACTACAGTGATGTGTAGGGTTATAACCTGTTTATTAACTGTATTTTTCTTTTTATGTACAGTAGATATGAAGGGCATGGTGAGAACACAGCATAAAGTGCATTAAGCATAGGTCATTTATTTAACCCCTTCCTGACCATTGCCACATATGGGACTTTAAAGATGGTGCTCATTCTGGAGCGGAGAGATCACCACAGGCACTAGGTTTCTGCTATTTTAAATAGCAGACACCCATGGCAAATGTCTGTTATCAGTAATAACAATCACAGATATTTAACCTCTCAGATGCCATGGACAATTGTGACCATGGCATCTGGTACGGCTTTCGTCCCAAATGGCTTGTCTGATAGCAATGGATGGAGTTGTTTGTTTCTTGCAGCTTTTGTCCCTCTGAAGGATCTGTGGCTATGACAGCAATAGTGGAAAAATTGGAAAAAATAAAATCTCCACATATTTGATATCATGTCCATAATGACCCACACAGCGCTACTATCATGGCATTTATCCCATATGGTTAATACTGTAAAGAAAGGTCAGAATTGCTACTTTTTGCTTGTTTACCTTTAAAAACACTGAGTAAAATGCAATTAAAAAGTGTTATGCATCCCAAAATGATACCAGATAAAACTACAAGTCATACCGCAACAATCAAGCCCTCACATTGCTCATTAGAAATAAAAATTTAGTATTGTTGTAATTGTACGGACCCAGACAGTACATTTAACTTTAACTTTTTTTAGGCAGAAAAATAAAAGCTACAACATTTGTAACTCAAAAACACAGTGGCAGTATTGCTGTTTTTCCCCCAACTCCCTACTTGAAAGAGTTAATAAAAGTAAATTAGTAAGTTATGTGTATCCTAAAATGGCACCATTAAAAATGACAACTTGTCCTGCAAAAAACAAGCCCCCATACAGCTACATAGACAGAACAATAAATAAAAGTTATATCTTTTGGAAGGTGTCGATGAAAAAATTTAAAAAAAAATTGCTTGGTCATTAACGTCCCAAACAAGCTAGTCATTAAGGGGTTAATAAAAGTGTAATAAAAGGGGGGTTCAAAGTATAAACAATATAAAAATTTGAATAATCCCCTTTCCTCATTATAAAAGTAAAGAATAAAAATAAAAATCATTTGCACCTCCGTGTTCTAAAATGCCTGAACTATTAAAAACATATTTATCCTGTATGGTGAACACTGTAGGGGGGAGAAAAAATGGCTAATTTGTATTTTTTTTAATCGCTTCACCTCCGTAACAAAATTGAAGAAAATGTGAAGGGGTCAAAATATGGTGATGATGAATGAAAAACGTGTGTATTTTCAAAGTTTTTATTTTTACATAAGTATTAAAACGTGAGAAAAATTATACAAATGTGGTATCGCTGTAATTGTACTGACCTGGAGAATGAAGAGACTAAGCCACTTTTACTGCATAAGGAACTCTGTAAAAATTAAATCCATAAAACTATGACAAAATTGTGTTGTTTTTTTATTTATTTATTTATTTTTTTATTTCACCCCATTTGGAATTGTTTTCCAACTTCCCACTACAGTGAATGCAATATTAAATGGTGGCATTAGAAAGTGCAACTTCTGCCACATGTGGCTATGTGAATAGAAAAATCAAAAGGTTTTCTATGCAGGAAAGCAGGGAGTAAAAAAACAAAAATGGAAATCTGAAGGTCTTGAAAGTGTTAAAGAAAAGTTCATCTTGAAAAGGTTAAAGAGAAGTTCAATCAAAAATATTGTCTCTATGATAAAATTATCTTCTTTGGGTTAATCATAATTTATATAAAAGACAAATATAATAGTTGAAGGACTTGCATAGCAACAGCCTATGAGGCACAATGTAACTCCCATTTTTGTGCTTTGGGTTCTCTGTGTAATGTAGTGGTCCACTTGCTTGGGGGTGCAGTAAATCATTTTGCCATCAAAATAATGTAGGATTTAATAAAATTGTGATGAACCACTCTGCAGCTTCTCCCATTTGCACAAGAATGTAGAAAATTAAAAGATTAATATTTCAGATAGTGAATATATAAAATTGCACATTTCGGCATGTGACACCATTTTTACAAAGTTAGCACTTGTGCCTGTCTGCATTAGTTATACATAGTGACTTTTTGCGTACAGATAATGTGCCAAGTCACCAGGTTGACCTCTTATGCTAAATAAAACTACAGATAGCACCATAATGATATCATGATGAGGCAAGCAACAACACAGAAAATAGTTGATGTTACAGAGTGCTAAATGTTATATCTGTATACACTACATCACCCTCTAAGTGACTATTACAAAATTGTAGTTCATGAAAATATTGGGGGGAATTTGCTAAAAAAGACATATCAAACACCAGTCTTAGGGCTGTTTCACACGAGCTGATGCCGTGCATGGAATCTGCTGCGTGAAAGAGAGCCGAGCCCCGTGCTGGACAGCAGAGACACGGCTCATTAACATGATTAATAATGCTCTGTGCCTCTCTGTGATCTTTTTACTACAAAATCACAGTGAGATAAAGTGGTCACTGTGATTTTGTAGTTAAAAAGGTCACAGAGAGGCACAGAGCATTATCAATCATGTTAATGCTCTGTGTGTCTGCTGTCCGGAATGGGGCTTGACACTCTTTCACGCAGCGAATTCCATGCACAGGATCCGCTCGTGTGAAAGAGTCCTTAGTCGAAAGTGCGCAGGAGTAAGATGAAGTAAATTTAGTAAAGTGATTATGTCACAGTTCCCTGGCCGGAGCTGCCTCAATGTGGAGGTGGTATCTCTGCTTTGAACAGAGCCCTCAAACTTCTGAAGGGTGCACCGCACATGTGGCCGCCCTCCATTCATTCATGAGGGAATGCTGAAAATAGTTGAGTGGCACGCTCGGCTATTTTCAGAAGTCCCATTGAAATGAATGGGGGATGTATTGTTCAAGCGTGGCAACCACTGAATTCACTTCTATGGGGCTGATGGAAATAGCCAAGCCAGAGCTTTGTGGTGGTTTGAGGCTACACTCCCTTTCTACACAAACCATGCCTATTTACCTTGAAGCTACACAAAATGGTCGGGCATGGTGTAAATGCTTAGAAAAGAGTGCAAAACAGCTAGTAAATGTGATTCCAGGCATGCACGCCAGTTGTTTGGTGCAAAATGCACCAAAAACTGGTGCATTTTCAATAGTAAATCTCTCCCAATATGTGTACTGTTGATGGAACTGTGTAGCTAAAAAAAGAGTAAGCACTCTACATTGAAATGCTATGTAGCTTTTTTATAGTTTGTATTTTAGTTCTTCACCACAGGGATGAGACAACATAAGATGAGATGGCAACATATACATATCCATATACATATACATATCCTCTTAAAGGGGTTATCCCAAAAATTTGAGTAATACTTTTTGTGGGTTAACTTCTTTAAAACATTGAAATATAATGAATGGAGTATTGCTTCCGCTTGTTTTGGAGCTGTCCTTTCCCGATGACCTCCAATCTTCAATCAATTGAAAGAATTTACATACGATTTATTAACTATTATCTAGACTGTATACATTGTAATAAATGAATGTATTTTATCTAATGTTTTGTTTATAATATATAATAATTGTATAATAGAAATAATGGTAAATATTTAGTAAACATTGAGGTGTAAGATGGAATTATCATCAAAAGAATATTAGAAGTTAATGTATTGAAATCACACAGTTACATGCAGGAAGGCTGCAAGAGTCAGCCTCACTGTCTGCACAAGGGCAGCTATAGTGGAAAAAATGGAGATGGCATGTTGGATTCCATTATAGGTCTCTGCAGATGATAAGCAAAAGTGTAATCTTTTGGCTGTAAATTTTCTTTAACCACTTTAGATCTGGGCTATTTACCCCCTTCCTGACCAGGCCTAATTTTGCAAATCTGGCATGTGTCACTTCATGTGGTAATAACTTTGGAACGCTTTTACTTATCCAAGAGATTCTGAGATTGTTTTCTCGTGACACATTGTACTTCCAGTTAATAGCAAATTTGAGTCGGTAAGTTTTAATTTTATTTATAAAAAAATCTTAAGTTACCGAAAATTTGAAAAAATTCACTGTTTTCTAAATTTGAATCTCTCTGCTTTTATAACAGATAGTGATACCCCATAAAATACTTTTTAATTTACATTCCCCATATGTCTACTTTACGTTGGCATCATTTTGGTATTGTCATTTTATTTTTTTTAGGACAGTAGAAGGTTTAGAATTTTAGACGCAATTTTTGCAAATTAGCAAAATCAACTTTTTAAAGGACCAGTTCAGTTATGAAGTCACTTTATGGGGCTTACATAATAGAAACCACCCATGAATGACCCCATTTTAGAAACTACACCCCTCAAACTATTCAAAACTGGTTTTAGAAATGTTGTTAACCCTTTAAGTATTCCACAGGAATTAAAGCAAAATAGATGTGAAATTTCAAAATTTCACTTTTTTTTTCAGATTTTCCATTGTAATCATTTTTTTCGAGTAAGGCTACTTTCACACTAGCGTTTTTAAATTCCGGTATTGAGTTCCGTCAAAGGGGCTCAATACCGGAAAAAAACGCTTCAGTTTTGTCCCCATTCATTGTCAATGGGGACAAAACTGAACTGAAGACAACGGAATGCTCCTGAAAGCATTCCGTTCCGTCTTCAGACCGGAGAACAAACCGCAGCATGCTGCGGTTTGCTCTCCGGTCCAGGCATCCGCACCAAGACGGATCCGGAATGACCCCCAATGCAAGTCAATGGGGACGGATCCGTTTGGTGTGGACACACCAGTAATCCGGATCTGTCCTCCATTGATTTCCAATGGGGGGTCATTCCGGATCCGGCATACATACACACAGACTACATACAAACAAACATACAGACATACATACAAACATACATACATACATACATACATACTCACATACTCCCGGGACGCCGGCAGCAGGTCTTCACGCGCCTCCTGCACGCTGCGATGACGCAGGAGGCGCGTGAAGACGTTCTGCCGGCGTCCCGGGAGTATGTGAGTATGTATGTATGTCTGTATGTTTGTATGTATGTATGTCTGTATGTTTGTTTGTATGTAGTCTGTGTGTTGTTTTAATGTGTGTCATGTGTGGGGCCGGAGCGCTGCTCCGGCTCCACACATGTATAGCGTTAGCACGGATCCGTCGGCACCCTTTAGGTGCCGGATCCGTGCTAACGCTAGTGTGAAAGTAGCCTAACACATCAAGGGTTAACAACAAAACAAAACTCATTATTTATTACCCCTATTCTGCAGTTTGCAGAAACACCCCACATGTGGTCATAAACTGTTTTTTGGGGATACGCCAGGGCTCAGAAGGGAAGGAGCAGCATCTGCATTTTCTAACGTGGAATTTTCTGTCATGGTTTTTAGGAGAGATAACTTTTTAATTTTTTTGTGGACTGAGCTGCGTGAGGGCTTATTTTTTGTGGGACAAGCTCTGCTTTTTATTGGCACCGTTTTTGGGTACATCCGGCTTTCTGATCACTTTTTAATCTATTTTTGGGAGGTTAACTAAAAAAAAAAGCAGTTTAGGGGCATTTTTCTATATTTTCTTTTTACACCGTTCACTTGATGGGGTAGATCATGTGATATTTTTGTAGAGCCAGTTGTTATGGACGCAACAACACCAAATATGTCTATGTTTTATTTATTTTTTTTACGTTTTACACAATAAGAGCATTTTTAGAAAAAAAATAATGTTTTTGTGTTGCAATTTTTTAAGAGCCATATTTTTTTCATTTTTCTGGCTATTATCTTGTGTGGGGGCTCATTTTTTGCTGGATGAGGTGACGTTTTTTTGCTACCAATTTGGGATGCATACAACTTTTTAAATGTTTGATATTATGTTTTTTGGTAGGTGAGGCGACAAAAAAGCTGTTTTGGCATAATTTTTATTAGGTTTTTTTTACGCAGTTCACTTGATGGGGTAGATCATGTGATATTTTTATAGAGCCAGTCATTGATACTAAATATGTCTATTTTATTTATTTGTTTATTTTTGTAACATTTTTTAATGACATATTTGGGGAAATTATTTTTTTATATGTGATTTTTTTTTTAATAATACTCTTTAATTTTTTAAAATTGTTTTATTTTTTTATTTTACACTTTGTGTCCCCCATAAGGTCATACAAGACCTCAGGGGGACATTTAACTTCACTTATTTTTTTTTTTTTTTTTTACACTTGATTTCTTCTTTAACTGGGGCTGACATAGTAGCCCCAGTTACAGGGGAAATATATATACTATATATAATACTATGGTGTACAGCCTCAGTGCAGGGCTGATCAGGTCTATGAGAGACCCGGCAGCTCCTGCACTCTCACGGCCCGGCGATCAATAGCACTTCCTGATCTATGTACACAGTGATCTACAAGGCAGGGACCCCTGGGAATGGTCCTTGCCTTCTCTTTGGGGTACCCTGCTGTCACTGACAGCACGTACCCCACTGTGCAGCTGCACGATTAGCGTGCAGCTGCTATCTCTGAATGGACGTTCAGAAACGTCCATTCACAGATAACTAACCACTTCCCAGACTTTATATCCTATGGGCGGACGGGAAGTGGTTAAAGAAACTGGACAATAAATATATGGATGTTTGAACTATAGGAAGTGTGGACCTACTTCCTCTGTTTTGGGACTGCAGCTTCAATATACAGTAGCACGAGAAAGTAACACCAAATTCATTTCTGCCTCAATAAATATATGGGGTCATTTATTAAAATGGTGTAAAGTAGAACTGGCTTAGTTGCCCATAGCAACCAATCAGATTCCACCTTTCATTTTGACAGCTCCTTTGGAAAATGAAAGGTAGAAAGGTTTGATAGGTTGCTATGGGCAACCAGTTCTATTTTACACCAGTTTAATAAATGACCCCAATAGTGCATTGACAACTAATATTAATTTACAGATGTAGCAGTGTTTCAATTTTTTATTTGTCAAGGCTCATTGTGATATCGCTGCATATTATTTGCTTTTGTACTCCATTATCAGAACTCACGGAGAGTTAAAATTCAACACTGCCACATCAGTGCATACATGCATTTTGCAATTTCTGTTTTGTGCCATTGAACATATGGGCGTCTGTAATGACTCACATTACATGATTCCTTGTTTTGATTAATTCCATATTTTGCTCCTACTATTTCAAATAACACTGAGGATTGTAAATTCACAATGAAAATACGTGCTTGTGTATTGTTCATACCAGCTCCAGATTTTTCCTGCTTAATTAACGTAATTATTTCTTTGTTAATTAAACTAGATTAGAATATCAATACCGTTGAGATTATATTAACACAGTTTGTCAACTATTAATACAGTGTAATGTACAAGCATTCTCTCATAAGTGTTACACTGCTGTAAAACTATTGTGTTGGTCCCAGTGGACATAAACCCTCCTGATCCATCCACATATGCTCTTTAATTCCGGTTTCTTTTCCGGCATCAGAATTCTGGAGTTGCCAGATTCACCATATGCTGGACACTGCCGGTCCAGTGTTATTTAATCTTTTACTTATTTATTTTTTTTGCTGGAATCTGCAATGGAGGCTCCTGCCGGGCCCTCCACCACAGATGGGAACCTAGCCTTAAAGGGAACCTATCAGCTCTGAAACACCCTCCAAACTACAGTAAGTGGTGTATATTGTAAGTGACATTGAGTCTGGTTATGTAATTTTTATCTTCATAATCACTTGCATTCTAACTTGTGCTCTAACAAACCTGCAGTAAAATGCACTCAGTGGACTATGGTGCTCACTCACATAGGGCCTCATGCACACGAACGTGTGCCGGCCGTGCCAGTGCTGCGGGCCGCATATGGCGGGTCCGCAATAAATGAGCACCGGCCATGTGCAGCCTGCATCACGGATCGCGGACCCATTCACTTCAATGGGTCCGGGATCCGGGAGATTCGGAGCGGAGGCACGGATCGGAACACCACGGAAGCACTACGGTGTCCTTCCGTGGTGTTTCTGGCCGTGCCTCCTCACCGCAAAAAAGTAGCGCAAGCACTACTTTTTTGGGGTGTGGACCCTCGGATGAGGATCGCGGACCCCATTCAAGTGAATTCGTCGGAATGGAAGGGAGTATGAAGATAAAAC
Organism: Rhinella marina; assembly: GCA_900303285.1. Classification (NCBI taxonomy): domain Eukaryota; kingdom Metazoa; phylum Chordata; class Amphibia; order Anura; family Bufonidae; genus Rhinella; species Rhinella marina. Next base: position 54,675 of record ONZH01017730.1, read on the forward strand.
TTACATATTCGGATTCAGCACCACTTACACTATACACCGCTTACTCTAGTTCAGGGGGTGTTTCGGAGCTGACAGGTTACCTTTAAGTAGATCTAGAAACTGATGCTTAGTCTTCACAAGGTCCAGTTCACACCTTGTAGTTTTGATATATTTTTTCATACATTTTTAAGGAGCTGCAGAGCCTAGAGAGGAGAAAAATATAATTCACAGCTTAATGTATCCGCCATTTATTGCAAGTTTCAGCTACAAATGCCACAATTGGCATGGTTTTAGATCCATTTTCTCAATGACATGTATTGCAAAAAGAAATGTAAAGTCATTTCCAGAAGAATTGCTTCTGATTGGCTGAACATGTTCCTGACTGTTCTGTGCATAGGAACCTCTCTGCTTTTTCAGCTGCTGCAGAACTCCATGCCAAGGCATTGGATGAAATAAGGTATTTTTAAATCCAATAATCTACTTTTTAACTATCCAGTACCAAATTTTAAGCTTTTTACTGTAGTGTAAGCATTAGATAGCTGATTAAAATTAAGAAAATAATCAAAGAGGTATTCTATTACACAAAATTTGACTCCTAATGAAAGTGTGTGGTACAAAGTAAAAATCTTCAATGTATAGTATTTCAACCTTTTCTGTAGTTTCCCACATAATCACTCATAATGTACTGGCATGAAATATGATTATAGCTGACTGTCTAGGGCTACGACCTGTAGTTAAGCTTGGTGGTCGAGCACGCTCAGTTCTAGCTATGTATTCAGGCCCTGAACTAAGATGTTCAGTAGTGAGGGAATACAATATCAAATGCAAGTCAATTGGCCAAATCAATTGGAATACAAGGGAGAGGAATTATCTAGAGTAGGTATCAGCAGTGCAAGATGGGAACTGTAGTCTTCTACCTACATGGGCTGCTGCTGAAAACAGGAGCAAATACAGGGCAGCAATGTGACAAAGAAGGAGGCCATTAAATGTGATCGATGTAGTGATAGGTTGTACGGTGGCTCTATGTAGAGTCTTCTTTCAAGTTTCCTAAACATTGGATGCCCTCTTAAAGGAGTATTCCAGTTTTGGCAAAAAAAAATAAAAATTGCTATATATGCTATACTATTGTCTATTATACTTTCAATTCTGCAAGATTTTCAGGATCTCTGTTTGCAACCCCTCAATAGAAATGCTTCTTTTTTTCACTCCTGCAGATATAAATCAGTTCTATTAGGTCTCATTTACATGACCATGTCTGTATTTGGGACTGCAAACCATGGATCGGCAAAATACAGATACTTTCCATCGCCAATACACATCTTACTCCTTTCACTAGAAATTATTATTCTTGTCCACAATACAAAGGACACTTTCTACAATTTGTAGAATGGAAATGCAGATGCAAATCAGAAGAGATCTGTGTGCTGTCAGTGTTTTTGTTTTTTTTTCTGCAAGCTATCAGCAAAAAAAGTGTATCTGTTGTGTGCATAACGCCTCATCCAAAGAAAGTAAAAATAAATAAATAAATAAATAAATCTTCCTATTGAATGCCAAGTAGCAGAGATCTTGAAAACTGTGAGGATTATATACAGTAATTATATTGTAAATATTCATAACATTTCATTACACAAAGAATAACTTTTATTTCCTAAGACTGGAATACACACTAAACACATTACATCTTTGTATATCTAATCCTACTTTCACCTTTCCATCATCCTTGCCGCAAAGTCAAATTTCCTTGCGCTTTGTGTTAACGAATCGATTTTTCCTAAAATGGGAATGACATCGCCACTCACCCCAGCATGATCACATAGTGATGTCATCACGCTTGCTGTAGGTCCTCTGGTGGGTTTTCTTCAATTAATAATAAAATACAATATACATAATTGGTACCACCGCATCCACAAGGATCGGCTCTATAAAAATATCACATCATATACTCCATCAGGTGAACGCCGAAAAAAAAAATTAATAAATAAACTTTACGCTAAAACAGATTTTTTAGTTACCTCACCTCCCAAAAAATATAATATCAATCAAAAAGTTATATGTACCCTAAAACGGTAATAATAAAAATGTCACCTCATCCTGCAAAAAATAAGCCCCCACACAAGACCATAGCCAGAAAAATGAAAAAATATGGCTTTAAAAAAATTGCAACACAAAACATGATTTTTTTTCTAAAAATGCTATTATTGTGTAAAAAAATAAAAATAGACATATTTGGTATCGTTGCGTCCATAACAATTGGCTCTACAAAAATATCACATGATCTACCCCATCAAGTGAACCGCGTAAAAAAAAAACATAAAAGTTATGCCAAAACAGCTTTTATTAGTCACCTCACCTCCCAAAAAACATATCAATCAATCAAAAAGTTATACAGATGTGGCAGCGCTAGCATTCATAGGAGAATTGCGTGAGCACAGAACAATATCGTAAATAGTGTACACATCTGATGATTTGTACACTAATGCTACGCATTGCACGCTAATGCGCACTAATTTGTATGTTAATGCTATGCATTGTACGCTAATGCGTACGCATTTGTATGCTAATGCGTACGCATTTGTATGCTAATGTGTACGCATTGTACGCTAATGCGTACGAATTCACCTAATTAGCGAGTGAAAGGAGTGAAACAGGAGAAGTCGCAATTCGTTAGCAACGCTATGCAAAAACAGTGATCGCTAGCGTTGCTACATCTGTATGTACCCCAAAATGGTAGCAATTAAAACGTCACCTCATCGCACAAAAAAACAAACCCTCACACAAGACCATAGCCAGAAAAAAAATTGGGTCTAAGAAAATGGCAACACAAAAACATGATTTGTATTCTAAAAACTAGCTGAAGGACCTGGCTTCGCCCAGGTATATTTAATCTATTTCATTTAATGTTTGTGTGTGTGTTGTTAAAAGATATCAAGAGTGAACTCTACAGTGCCCGCCCCTTAACAGAAACATCCACAGTGCCCTCTCCTTTAACTGTGACCTCCACAGCAACTAGGGTAACCACTGTCTTCACCCCAGAAAGCTGGACCTCACCGGCCATTCCATCAAACGTGAAGCAGCGCCCCCGGTCCCCATGAAGCCACACCACTAAACATGAGGCCATGCCCCCTGACTCCATGAAGACACGGAGGAGAAGCTGTCTTAGCGTGAGTTACTGTAAGGGTGGACATCCCTGCATCCATCCAAGCACTGTGCCTGATGAAGAACAGGGAGCCAGAAAACCGGACTGTCCTGCCTAAAACCGGACGTCTGGCCACCCTAACATCAGCCTGCCCCTAGGGTGGCCAGAGGTCCGGTTTAAGGCAGGACAGTCCGGTTTTCTGGCTCCCTGTTCTCCGTCCGGCGCAGTGCTTGGACGGACACAGGGATGTCCACCCTTACAGTAACTCAAGCTCAGACAGCTTCTGCTCCGTGTCTTCACGGAGTCAGGGGGCTTGGCCTCATGTTTAGTGGTGTAGCTTCATGGGGACCGGGGGCGCTGCTTCACGTTTGGGGGAATAGCCGGTGAGGTTCAGCTTTCTGGGGTGAAGACAGTGGCCACCCTAGCTGCTGTGGAGGTCACAGTTATAGGGGAGGGCGCTGTGGATGTTTCTGTTAAGGGGTGAGCACTGTACATCCACCGTCCGGCGCAGAGCCTGGACAGACACAGGGATGTCCACCCTTTCAGTAGCTCATGCTCAGACAGCTTCTCCTCTGTGTATTCACGGAATCAGGGGGCATGGCCTCGTGTTTAGGGGTGTGGCTTTATGGGGACCAGTGGAACGACTTCACATTAGGTGGAGGCCGGACAGTCCAGCTTTCAGACTCCCTGTCCTCTATCCGGCGCAGGGCCTGGATGGACACTGGGATGTCCTTTTAAACAGCTCACTCTCACATAGCAGCACTGTGCAGTCTGAGCATGAGCTGCAGGGAGAAAGTCAATCTCTCTCCCACCCCTGCAGCTGACAGAAGGTGATTTTTACCTTCATTTTTGCTACCCCTGTCGGTTGCGTGAGAGGGGGCGTGGCATGACCGGTTTGGGTGCGTGACTTAGTGGGGCCTGGAGATGGGGCCTTTAAATTCTTCTTTTGAATTACAGGTTAATGCCATAGTAATTTAGGAGGAAACATCTTTTATTACTACTGAACAGTAAATATGTGAAATTTACATTATATGAGGTAATGATTGATGATGAGTTAGTCTAAAACATAAAGTTTATTTTTGGTAAGCTGGAATACCTCTTTAACAGTGTTATACACAGCGCTCTGCCCCTTTAAAGCAGACCTACAGCAGTGAACTGGCTGTGTTGTTATGGAAACCTGTTGTGTGTGGAGACTAACTGCCTGTGAGCTTCTATTGGCTGATAAGGGTCATGCAGTCAGCTTTATATATTAGATGTTCTTATTGTGTAAAACGTTAAAAAAATAAAAACTAGACATATTTTGTATCGTTGGGTCCATAACAACTGAATCTATAAAAATATAGCATGATCTACCCAATAAAGTGAACAGTGTAAAAAATAATTGAAAAATGACACCGTGCAGCATTTTTTTGTGACTTCACCTCCCCAAAAATGAAATAAAAAGCAATTAGAAAGCCAAATGTACCCCAAAATCATGCCAATAAAAAGCACAGCTTATTCTGCAAAAAATAAGCCCTCATGCAGCTCAGTCCACAAAAAATAAAAAAAGTTATCACTCTTAAAAACCATGACAGAAAATTCCATGTTAGAAAATCCAGATGCCGCTCCTTCTCTTCTGAGCCCTGGCGTATCCCCAAATAACAATTTATGACCACAATTGGGCTGCTACTGTATTCAGGGGAAAATAGGTAGCAAATTGTACGGGGATATTCTCCTGTTATCTTCTGTGAAAATGAAAGTTTGGGCCTAATGCACCATTTTCATGTAAAAAAAAATAAATAATAATTTTTCATTTTCATAGCCAAGGGTTATAAATTCTATGAAACACCTCTATGCTTGCTACACCCCTTAAAAAATCCCTGTTTGGTGTAGTTTAAAAAGTGTGGTCACTTTTTGGGGGGTTTCACTGTGGGGGTACCTCAGGGTTTCTTCAAATGCAACATGGCACCCAAAAACCATTCCAACAAAATCTGCCCTCCAAAAATGATATGGCGCTTCTTGCCATCTGTGCCCTGCCATGTCCCCATACAGCGGTATACGAGCATATGTGGGGTGTTTCTGAAAACTGCTTAATTAGAGTAATAAATATTGCGGTTTGTTTTGTTGTGAACCCTGTATAGGAAAAAAATATTAAAATGGAAAATCTGCAAGAACAGTGACATTTTGAAATTTCACATCTATTTCGCTTTAATTCCTGTGGAATACTTAAAGGGTTAACAACATTTCTAAAAACAGCTTTGAATAGTTTGAGGGGTGTAGTTTCTAAAATGGGGTCATTTATGGGTGGTTTCTATTATGTGAGCTCCTCAAAGTGACTTCAGAACTGAACTGGTCCTTAAAAAAGTTGATTTTGGACATTTTCTTGAAATTTTCAAAAATTGCTTCTAAAATTTTAAACCTTCTAACATCCTAAAAAAATAAAATTACACTACCAAAATGACGCCAACATAAACTAGACATATGGGGAATGTTAATTAATGAATATTTTATGAGGCATCACTATCTGTCTTAAAAGCAGAGGGATTCAAATTTATAAAACTGAATTTTTTTTCAAATTTTCGTTAACGTTCGTTTTTTTTATAAATAAATGTAAAACATGTGGACTCAAATTTACCATTAACATGAAGTACAATGTGTGACGAGTAAACAGTCTCTGAATGGCTTGGATAAGTAAAAGAGTTCCAAAGTTATTACCACATGAAGTGACACATGTCAGATTTGCAAAATTTGGCCTGGTCGGGAAGGGGGTAAGTGGCCCGGACTGAAAGTGGTTAATTTGAGTCATAGATGCCGTGATCAGCACTCAAAATGGCATCTGAGAGGTTAAATGACCGGGGGGATGGTGCGATTGCCATTCCCCATCATTGTTTTGTACCCACTCCATACAATGGAAAGTGATTTGTAACAAATCAAATTTCTTGTTGAAATACAGCGAATGGAATTTTTCAAAAGTATGAACATTACTGATACACCTGTATTTATGTTATATAAAACTTGGAGAAACGTTGAATAACTGAAGATTATCAGTTCTAGTAGGGAGAAATGAAATATTTATAAAATAAAAGAGAGAAGAGAAAAATTCTTGTGTATCTGCTAGTTACTCCATCTATTGACTTTTCTATAAACATTAGACAATCCTTACAATTGAAGACTATTCCTGGAAGTCATAGAATTTTGCCAGCAACAACCATATCATGCAGTAAACAGGATGACATAAAATATATATCTGTTCATCATGATACATCATAATTTATTCAGCATGAATGCTGGAACAGCGCAGCACAGTGGATTGCTCTGGATCCGTAAAGCCTCAGTTCTGCTTACTTTCTTCATAAGCAGAACATTGCTTGCCTGGAAATAAATGGTTATTTATGGTTGGCAGGTGGTCTTATGATATAGCACTTATGTGCACCATTTGCTACAATAACTCAGCTTCAGCTGTATTTTTAAGCCTGTAGTTCATCAAGAAAATAATATGAGACCCACACAAACCAAGACAACAAGCATTATATTCTAGAGAAGTATTAAACTGTCAGCAAAAGCAGCGTGAAGTTCTCATTTTAACCTTTGTTTGAAGTTACTGTCCTGGAAACGTGGCTTCTCCGTCTGATTTCTTTTAAAAACATATTTGTCTTTTGTGAGAAATTTCCATTTTAATGTTGTTCATTCAAAGCCGGCTCATGTATGTTCACTGATTCTATGCCAATCCAAATCTTATTGCTGGCATGTAAAAATAATTTACCCTAAAGTCATTAAATCAATTTAGCATTACAGTGACTGCATTTTATTATCTTCATGCTTCAATGCACTAAAAACTCAGCCGATACAAGAGTGCTAGAACATCTGCAGAATAGCAAACACAGATAATACATCATTGCCAAGTTTGGAATTCTTCTTTGTTTAATGTTTAGGTGAATGATAATGCATAAATCATTAGGTCCCAGGAATATTCATTATACTGTATAAATAAATGAACACGTAAATACATAACTTAGTACAAACCCACTTGTATGCACTGGTATAGTCTCCATCCTAAAAGAAAAGAACACTAAAAGGTCCTTTACATTGCTTAATGGAACAGACGATTGTTGGAAGAAAATGTTTGTTCCTGATAATCATCTGCTCATTGGTGAAGGACACCACTTCATTAGCAAGCAGCAATCTCCTCCACAGTGTGGGGAAGAGTGATCACTAATACCATTGCTCATTCCCATACAGATTCATTGTTTGCTGGCAACAGAATGTCTGCTGATGGCAAGCAATAATTTAGGTGACCACATTTCACTTGTTCATCAGGTAACAAGCGGCACCCTTACACCAGCAGATTATCACTAACAAGCATTCCTACAAATGCTTGTTAGCGAAGATCTGCCAGATGTCCAGACAGTGTAAAGTGGCCTTAAGATTATCTGATGCTAGCAGATATATGATAATTTGCATATATGTTTCCCAGAAATCCAAAGCAGTATTGGCTGGACTTAAATACTCCTCATGCATTGTAGGTAGTCTGCCTAATGAGAAAGAACAGCCCTTAAGCCACTCAGCTAACTAGTGCAATTTTTTTCTCAAGGCACTCAGTACTGTTGTCTTTTGGAAGGAGAACTGGCTTGCACATCTCACTGAGCTATCTGCAGGCAGCATGTTATAGAGAAGGAACTGATGAGAACATCAATATATAGTTTTATTGGAATAGATTTATCAAAATGTTCAATTTATTTATTGAAAACACTGCTCCTTATCTGGTGGTCTTATCAGTGATTGACAGCCGTACCTGTAAGACAGCCCCCATGTACAACTGAACTCAGAAAGGGCAGAGATTTTAATCAATGCATTCTAAATTGTTGCTGATTCCCACATAGAACTACAGAATATATTAATCTGCTCAGCTTTCTCTGCTCTGAAGCATGCTGTGTGGAATTTCATGGTGTAAGGTTCTTGTTAAAGGGAACCTGTCATCACCTTTATGCTATCCATACTAATGGCAGAATAAAGGAGACAGGTGAGTTGATTTCAGCGGTCTGTCATTTATAAGTTAAAAGTAAGTGGTTGCTGAGAACCAACATCACAAACATTGCAGACTGGACCTGGAAAAGAGTCAAATATTCATGAGAAGAGTCATGGTTATTCATGAATTCCTGCTCTCCCTGCCCTTCTGCTGATGATTGACAGTTTTCTAACTAGTTTTCTCCCTTTCTCTCTAGGAGAGAACTGCCAATCATCACCAGATAGGTGGGGAGAGCAGGAGATTATGAATAACCATGACTCTTTGATTTGACTCTTTTCAAGTTCTAGGCTGCAATGATTATGATGCTGGTTCTCGGCAACCACTTACTTTTAGCTCATGAGTGACACACCGCTGAAATCAGCATTTCTGTCACTATTTTATACTGCCCTCAGTGAGGGCAGCACAAATTTGATGACAGGTTCCCTTTAAGTCAGTAAATTTTTGTAATAGGAATAAGAAGATGTTTTATGGTTAGGGAAAGTTTAAGGCCAAATAATCCTGAAGCGGGGCAGCCAACAAGTGGACAACATGTGGCCAAAAATTACATAGAGGAGCATGTTGATGTGGTTTCTAAGTAGATTGTAAAAGGCTGTGTGGTTTTGTGGGTAAAATGGCTGTTTGCCTGCAAAATGACATGTCCATTAAGGGTATAATCATTAGTGGGCGCACAATATGTACCCACAAAACCAGGCTATCTATGTGTAAATCACACTGATATGTTGCTTAGCATGGTTTTTTACTGTGCCAGCTTTCGCTCTATAGTGCCATATCTTTACTGCCCATGCACAGCACAGCAGCAGAGCTCTTTACATGAATCCTATAGGGCAGTGAGTTGAACCTGTTTGACTCCTTTTGTACACAGCTATAAAGCCCTTATGCTCTCCCATTGAAATTCTGTCAGAATTTGTGTACCTCTGCTAATACCGCTATACATATGTAGTCCGATGGAGAATGACCCTTTTTTTTGTTTGTTTTAATAGATTCATAAGGAATCCATATGATAATAATAATGATAATAATAATAATAATAATATTATTATTATTAATAGTACAGTAAGATTTTATTTTATTTTACTTTTATCCATATTACATATCCATACAACACAGAGAACATGTGATTGGGGAAACAAAGTTTGTGTAGCATAGTAACATAGTAACATAGTTTGTAAGGCCGAAAAATAACATCTGTCCATCCAGTTCAGCCTGTTTTCCTACAAGTTGATCCAGAGGAAGGCAAAAAAACCCCTGTGAGGTAGAAGCCAATTTTCCTCACTTTAGGGGGAAAAATTCCTTCCCGACTCCAATCAGGCAATCAAAAGAACTCCCTGGATCAACGACCCCTCTCTAGTAACTATAACCTGTAATATTATTACCCTCCAGAAATACATCCAGGCCCTTCTTGAACTCTTTTAGTGAACTCATCATCACCACCTCCTCAGGCAGAGAGTTCCACAGTCTCACTGCTCTTACCGTAAAGAATCCTCTTCTATGTTTATGTACAAACCTTCTTTCCTCCAACAGAAAGATCCAATACATACTGAAATTTGTAGCCAGATTTATCAATGAGTTTAGGCCAAATGAAAAATTGAAAAATATATAAGGGCACCATGAAAAGGTAGCAGGCAGTAGCCATTAGAGTAGGCAGTAGAGTTGTTGCCAGATACTGATCAGGGGCGGATTGGCCATAGACCTTACAGGGAAATTTTCCAGTGGACCGATGCCCACGGGGCCGCCTCAGCCCTCCTCACGGCCGGCCAATGGAAGTTTTTGGGGGATGTATTTTGTGCTGTTGGCAGTATTTTTTTATGGACCGTGGTATTTGGTTCTGTTGGAGTGGTATAATGTGCCACAATATGGTATTGCTGGCTCTGCCTTCCATCAATTTGTACCCGACTACAAAACGGGGCCACGTTAAGTATTTTTTCCCCCCCTGATCCATTATGGTTATCATGGTTAACATGGTTATCTGTCAACCATGTTCGTTTTTAGTATAACCATCCATGTTCTATATGGCACTCCTACCGGGTGAGGTTCTATTGTCTTTTGTCAAAGGGTCTCCACTAACTTTCCTATCATGCTGAATAAAGTGGTCTAAATGCTCACTATAGGCATCTCTGTCACCTACTTGTATGGTGTGTTGAGCAGTGCACCACCGGAGGATGACAGAGTTTGAGGGAGACATTTTAAACTTATCCTGTTATAGTTATCATATGTATAGATTTGCTTGACCTACCTATCATACATCAGTTTTCCATATTATAACATTAACACATTATTAGACATGCATACATTGTTGTTTTATTATACATCTAAGGCCACTTTCACACTAGCGGCAGCACAGATCCGGCGGGTGAAGGGTTACTAGTGTGTCACAACGAACAGATCCGTCCCTATTGACTTGCATTTGGGGTCATGACGGATCCGTCTTGGTGTGGAGCCCCAGACCAGAGAGCAAACAGCAGCATGTTGCGGTTTGCTCTCCGGTCTGAAGATGGAACGGAATGCTTTTAGGAGCATTCTGTTGTCTTCAGTCCAGTTTTGTACCCATTGACAATGAATGGGGACAAAACGGAAGCGTTTTATTCCGATATTGAGCCCCTATGACAGAACTCAATGCCAGAATAAAACAACGCTAGTGTGAAAGTAGCCTTAGGCCTTGCTCACATGTCAGTTATTTGATCAGTTATTTCCATCAGTTTTTGTGAGCCAAAATCAGGAGTGGGGGCTCCACAGACATAAGGTATAATGAAAAGATTTGCAACTGTGTTTTTGACTCGTACCTGGTTTTGGCTCACAATAACTGATGGAAATAACTGATCAAAAAACTGACGTGTGAACAAGGCCTAACATACAGTCCATACATTAATCGAAAAGCACAAACTATATAGCCTCCCAGACAATGAGGAAGTCGCACATTCTGTAAGAGTGAACTTCTGTTTAATTATAGTAATAAAATGGGAGTGTAAACAGTTCAGTGAGATCAGCTCTCACCCCAGTAGGGCACTTTTACATATGCCACGATATCAGCACATCTGTCTCATGACAAACATTAAATGATTGGATTCACTGTCAATTATAGGCAAGAACAAGTTTATTTTCAATTACAATGGGAGATCAAAAACAGCTGGCAAATCCCCATAGGGAGGTGCAGGAACCAAAAGGGTGAATGAAGCTTCAGAATGGTACACTGCACAGTACTAATTAGGGAGAAATGACTGAAAAACACCTCTGCAGCTATAGCTTATGGTTTACAAATGAAATACATCTCCTAGGAGCACAGAAAAGCGCTGCAACAGGTACAGACAAATGATTACTATTATCTTTTGCAAGTCTGTACATGCAGGTCACTTCCAGAACAGATTTATAGGAAGAAATAAAAATTATAGTAACATTCATGGCATCAAGTACTTGTGTTGATATTATCACTATTGCTGTATTTATTTGTATATTTTCTGCTCCAAATTCAACTATAGCACACAATAAACCATTTAATAAAAATAATACTAGAACTAAGTCTACATTCTGTGTATGCCACAAATTCTCCTGATGCACAGTATTAGCTGGTATTCATTCTTCCTTAACTACATTCAATACTGTGTACATTAATTTTTATTTATCCCTAAATAAAGATTTTTTCCATCATCTTTCTATGATGGGAGTGGGGTGGAGGCAGGGGCGTAGCTAAAGGCTCATGGGCCCTGGTGCAAGAGTTCAACTTGGGCCCCCCTTCCCTTAGTGCTTTGTGAGTCTTCTTATGCTACACAAGGGTCTTTGGACCCCCTCAGGCTCCTGGTCCCGGTAGGGACGGCTACCTCTGCACCCCCTATAGCTACGCCCCTGGGCGGAGGCTGTATGTTGGAGGCATGGTATTGTGTATGCTTTTGCTTTTCCTTGTATGAAAGAAAGAGAAAGAAAGATAGAAAGCAAGAAAGCAAGAAAGAAAGAAAGAAAGAAAGAAAGAAAGAAAGAAAGAAAGAAATCATGCAACATAAAGAGAAGGAAATCGAAAGAAAGAAATGGAAAGCGAAAGCGAAAGATGGAAAGCGAAAGAAAGAGAAGGAAAGTGAAACAAAGTGAAAGATAGATAAGGAAAGCGAAAGAAAGAGAAGCAAAGTGAAGGAAAGTGAAAGAAAGCGAATGAAAGAGAAGGAAATGGGAAGGAAAGTGAAAGAAAGAGAAGGAAAGTTGAAGAAAGAGAAGGAAAGTGAAAGAAATCGAAGAAAAGTGAAAGAAGGCAAAGGAAAAGAGAAGGAAATGGGAAGGAAATTGAAAGAAAGTGAAAGAAAGAGAAGGAAAACTAAAGAAAGTGAAAAAAAGAGACAGTGGAAGAAAGAGAAGGAAAGCAAAAGGAAGCGAAGAAAGTGAAAGAGAAGGAAAGTGAAAGAAAGAGAAGAAAAGTGAAAGAGAAGGAAAACAAAAGAAAGCTAAAGAAAGAGAAGAAAGGTGAAAGAGAAGGAAAGCAAAAGAAAGATAAGGAAAGCGAAAGAAATCGAAGGAAAGCTAAAGAAAGCAAAGGAAGAGAAGGAAATGGGAAGGAAAGCGAAAGAAAATGAAAGAAAGAGAAAGTGGAAGAAAGAAAAGGAAAGTGAAAGAAAGAGAAGGAAAGCAAAAGAAAGAGAAATAAAGAGAAGGAAAGTGAAAGAACAAGAAAGAGAAATGGAAGGAAAGCGAAAGAAAGAGAAATAACTGACATGTTTTCCTCATATATACATTTATAAATTGAGATTGCTAGCTTTGTCTGGTTCATCAACCATTCTTATGTGTTTGTATTGTCTATTAATTCTTTAAGGATGAATTCTTAAAGTTGAATACTTATATTTGATCAATTTGGTCCAGCACAAGTCTTACTTAGGTGTTAGCACTGTATGTGTGCTTGGACAGATGGCATTGCTGTATGGAGTTTCTATTTTGGGAGTTTTTGTGCATTCCAGTTGAACTGCATGCAAAAATGTATACTACAATTCAGACCAGGACAAAAACAAACTGAGTTTGTCTTCCCTGTTTGTCTTCCTCTCATTGAGCTCATTCTAACAAGGCTTCTCCCCCCAAAAATAGAAACATAGTCCTGAAGCAGGGGTGGATTGGCAAGGCACCTTACC